>JAJTUV010000870.1:0-50000 GCA_021653895.1 Mastomys natalensis
AAAATGGTACACTGCATAGAGGCACATGCCATGGAGCCTGACAACCAAATCCACATGATAGAAGGCAATAACAGATTTCTGGAGGTTGTCCTCGGACCTACACATGTGGGCCATGTGCTGTCCCCACCAAATTGCATGCACACTCGTGCTTATGCTTGCATACATGCGTGCATGTGTGCGTGTGTGTCCCTGTTCCAGGGTGTTGGTGTCACATCCCAATGTAACAGATAGACAGGATGTGCCCCTCACCACCTAGAGGACTGAGGTTCTAGCCAAGGTGCCAACAGAACAGTGGCTTTTCAGTGGCATTCTCTTCAGTGGCTGTGGCTTTCTTCAGCAGCCATGGCTCTTTCTCTTCAGTGGCCATGGCTCTCTCTTCAGTGACTGTGGCTCTTTCTTCAGTGGTTCTCTCTTCAGTGGCTGTGGCTTTCTCTTCAGTGGCTGTGGCTCTCTCTTCAGTGGCTGTGGCTCTCTCTTCAGTGGTTCTCTCTATGGTGGCCATGGCTTTCTTCAGTGGCCATGGCTCTCTCTTCAGTGGTTTCTCTATGGTGGCCATGGCTTTCTTCAGTGGTTCTCTCTTCAGTGGCTGTGGCTTTCTTCAGTGGCTGTGGCTCTCTCTTCAGTGGTTCTCTCTTCGGTGGCCATGGCTTTCTTCAGTGGTTCTCTCTTCGGTGGCTGTGGCTTTCTTCAGTGGTTGTGGCTCTCTCTTCAGTGGCCTTGCCGTTTTTCACTGCTGGCATCTGCCGCCATTCCTTGGCTCCTGACCTTATCCCAGTCCCCGCGCTAGCACATCTCTAGGCTCAGCTTCTGCTGTGATCCCAGCAACATCACTGAGCCTGCTTGGGGAATGGCCTCTCTCTAGGTCCTCAGCTTTCTCACATCTGCAAAGCTCTGTTTCCTGATTAACATAACTTCTTCACAGGTTTTGGGGAGTTAGAGGTGTGTTAGAAGTAAATGTCAGAACAGGGTAAAGACAGAAAGAAGAGGAAACCCCGCAGATGCCCTGGGCCCTGCTTCCTAATGAATTCTCCGCAGCATGGAACACATTATGCACAACTTTTTTTTTTCTTTTTTTCCAAATCTGTTGTTTCAAGACAAGGTCTCATGGAGCCCAGGCTTGCCTCAGACTCATCTTGGAGCTGAGGATGACTTTTGAGCTCCCGGTCTCCAGAGTGCAAGGCTTTCAGCAGTGTGCTTCCAGACCTGGATACACCTCAGTTTCCCTGCAGAGCTGGCATTTCCTGCACCCAGAGCAGAGGCAGAGAAGGAGGCACCTCAGAGGAGCCCAGCCCTCTTCTGACTTCCTGTGGTTTTTGGAGCCAAGAAGAAGGAACAATTCGCTCCTTTGTTGTGTGTGGTTGTCCCTGACAATGGCATTCTTCAGGAATTAGGATATTAAGGATTTAATAACTGCTTGATATGTAGTAAAACAGTCCATTACACTTCTGGAAAGCGCCATCCTCATCTCTTACAGGAATTCACCAAGTGTCTTTTAATTAAGTTGGTTCTCAATGAGACTCGTCCTTGGTGCGGTAATTTTCTGAATGAAGCTACCCTGGAGTACTAATTACTTGGTTTCTAATGCTCAAGGTGCTCTGCCAATGTGGTGGCAGGGTGGGGCTGACCTGCTGGGACGTGACAAAGTCTTAGTGGGCGGCAAATGGATGCCACAGGTGAAGTCTCCCAGGATCCAGATTTCAGAGACTGCATTCCTACAGTGTCAGGCCACTGGTTTGTGGGTTTGTTACAAATCTTCCTAAGAACTAGTGCACATGAGTAGTTAAGGCTCTGCTGGCTGTTACTTGTCTCACATTCTATCTTTCCCGCTCTAATTGCCGCCGCCTTCTTCTTCTTCTTCTTCTTCTTCTTCTTCTTCTTCTTCTTCTTCTTTTCTTCTTCTTTTTCAATATCTTTGTTGTTACTGAGATAGGATCAATCTCACTATGTAGCTGTCTTGGAATTCACCATGTAGAACAGGTTGTCCTTGAACTCACAGAGATCTACTTGCTTCTCCCTCCCAAGTACTGGGTATGCCTTACCGTGCCTAGCCATATGTGTGTGTGTGTGTATTTGTGGGTATGCCTGTGAGCGTTGTGTGTGCACATGTAACCACAGGTTCCCATGGAGACTAGAGAACGGTATTATATCCCAGATCCCTCCTGGAACTAGTATATAAGCAGTTGTGAGCCACCTGACTTGGGTGCTGAGAACTGAATTCCAGTCCTCTAAAAGAGCAGCAAGTGCTACTCGGCCACCTCCCCAGCCCACTCTAGTCCTTTTTACTATGCTGTGCTGTGCATCTTCCAGTCTCTGGCTGATGTAATAGTAGAATCTGATTTCTTTGAGATGAGCCTCTACTCCTATATATTCATTCATTCATATTCTCCTCTCTCTGTTTCTCTGTCTCTCTCTGTGTGCGCCCCCCCCTTGTATATGTGTCTTCTAGTTTTTAAAGATAGGATCTCATGTAGCCCTAGCTGGTCTGAAATTTGCTATCTAGCTGAGGAGAGTCTTGAACCCCTGATCCTTCTGCCTCAATCTTCCCAGTACAGTGCTGGGACCCTGGGCAGAACTCCCAACTTCCTCTCTCTTTATGAGACAGGGTCTTGCTATGCAGCTGATGCTGACTTGAACTTTTGATCCCCCCAATAAAGCATATGGACTCATTCTAAAAATAAAATTATGCTGGGTGTGGTGGCACACACCTTTAAGTCCAGTGCTCAGCAGAAGGCAAACAGAGATTGATGGATTTCTGCATGTTTGAAGCCATCCTGGTCTACCATAGTGAGCTCCAGGCCATCCAGGGCTGCATAGTGAACCCATCTCAAAAACAAATAAAAATTAGGGCTGGCAAGATGTCCAAGCCAGACAACCTGAGTTCAATCTCCAAAAACCTATGTGAGGGCAGAGAACTAACTCCACAACGTTGCCCTTGTCCCTTGACCTCCACACACATTCTATGGCATGAGTGCATGCGCGCGTGCACACACACACACACAATACATACATATACACATAAATAAAATTAAATTCAGAAACAGGCTGTGCCCCACAGTACCCAGTCCTCTACACCCGTTTTAACACTGAATATCATTTGTTCTTTATTTACACTCTGCTGCCAGCCTGAGAGGCAGAAAAACAAGTGGGAGGAAGGAACAGAAGCAGGTGTTCTTCGTGGTCTGATGTCTGGGCTCGTGCTCTGCCAGGCCGAATGGCAGGAGGGCCCAGGTTTACCGTGTAACCCCGGCTGGTGACTCATAAGCATTCTTGGGCAGCCCAGTATAGCAGCAGACTGTATACAGTATGTTCCAGACACAGTGGTGTGGAAGAGGGAACTAACTTCCATTCCCAGGTGTTAGCAGGAAATCAGGGTTCGCTCTTGGGTCAGTCTCAGTAATAAAAGAACTTAAGAGCCGACTCTAAAGGAATCTCATTTCATTTCAGTTTAGAAGAAAAGTTCCAAAACAGGCAAGTGATGAGCCTTGTGGGCCGCCTAGAGGAAGGAGGTGGCGAAGAGAGTCTGCCATTGCTTCGAGTTTGGCTAGCACGGAGTCAGCCACATGGCAGAGAAACAGCTTATGGACAGCAAGCTGAGGAAAGGAATCAAAGAGAAAGTTCACTTTTCTGAGCTTCAGGAAATCCAGCCAACTTACCAAGTCAGCCGCGTGGCTGCAACTCCCTCAGCAAATGCACACAGACGCAGGAATTGTGGGAAAGAAAAGTGTGTTATCTCAGGGTTGGAGCGATGGCTCAGTTGTTAAAAGCCCTTGCTGTTCTGTAGGTCTTGAGTTCGGCTCCCAGCACCCAGGTCAGGGAGCCCATAACATCTATAAACAACAGCTCTAGGGGATCTGGCGCCCTCTCCTGGCCCTTTCAGGTACAGCATGCACACACACATACACAATAAGAGTGAAAATTGTAAATGCTGTATTATCTCATTAAAGGATAATTGTTCCTTCTATCTCTTTAGTGTGGCCAGGGTAAATCCACCCTCCTAACGGATAGTCCCACCTTCCAGAGGGGTGGCCCTTTAGCCAATGATTGACCTGATGACGTAAATGTTAGGTGTCCACCCAGGCCAGAGATTCCATTGTCTTGATCACAAGGGAATAGTATTCTCTTAATGCAGTCGTCCTCAACCGTCCTAGTGCGGCGACCCTTTCATACAGTTCCTCATGTTGTGGTGACCCCCAACCATAAAATTATTTCATTGCTACTTCATAACTATAATTTCGCTACTATTATTAATCATAATACAAAAATCTGCGCTTTCCAGTGGTCTTAGGTGACCTCTGTAAAAGGGATGCTTGCCTCTCAAGGGGGTCATGACTCACCGGCTGAAAAACACTGCTTTAATATGTCTATTTAGGAGTTCTTACCCCACTTTAGATCATTTAGTTCCCAAATAAAAGACACAAAACCTTTATATTTATAATCAGCCTTAAAGCATTAGAGCTGGGCAGATATCAGCCCTCTATGCTGTTTTGTCTACTTCCCTGTCTAACCCTGAGATATCCCTTGCCATGATCTGCCTGGGCTGCTCCTATTCCAACAAGCGGGCCCTCATGCTATGTGCTCATGATCCACCTACCCCATGGTGGCTTCCTTCTGCTCCGGTCTCCTTTTTCTTTCCCCTCATGGTCTCTCCTTGAGACTCCAAGCCTGGGAACCTGCAGCCCTGCCTACCTCTCTTCTGCCCAACTATAAGCTGTAGGCATCTTTATTAACCCATTATGGATAACTTGGTCCAGGGGGTAGGGGGGACAAGGTTTACACAACAAAAGCTGGTATACGTAAGGATCTGCTTGTCTGGGAGCAACCAGATCTTGGGATACAGAATTTAGCATTTGAATATAAGCAGCACCAGACCAACTCACCACACCTTCACTATGATTATAATACAAGTGGATGGGTATCAAGGCCTTCCTGAGCCTTCCTGAGATGGAAGCTGTCATACCTGTCACTACACAGATGTCTGGTTTCAATAACCTCTGACTGGTATCTGAGCCCCAGAGACAGTACTATCTTTCACTGTTGCCCTTCTCAAGGGCTAAACTAGCTGTCCTCAGCAGCTCCTGGTGGACCTTACTCCCAGTGCCCATGAGGAGGCTGAGGGAACAGACCAGCCTGGTGAGTCAGTACTTCCGGGCACTGGGCTTGCCAACTCCTAGTCGGCGACAGGCCATGAGTCACAAATTATAGGCCTTCCATATGAGCAGGCGGTGCCAGCCTGTGAGGCGGCAATGCTGGCAGGGAACTCCGGAGCTTTAGGCTTGGGGCCATGGGAAAAGAAAGGTCCAGACAGGCCTGCATACTGTAGGGCCCTCCTATGGCTTCTCTCCCAACAGCCACCAGGCTGTAGTGCCAACGCCTAGGCTTGGACATGCTCTGACACAGGACTTCCTCGGCCTCAGACCAGAAGGAAACTGGCTTTACCGGAGCCTAGTGGAATTTTAAAGCCAGAGTCTTCCCACTTCAGCTATGGAGAGTGCAGTGCCAGAATGCTTTGTGTTGCAGTGAGTGGCCTCTGGGGGAACTGCTCCTTTGCCCCCCAAAGATACTCCAGGACATGGAGCTGCCTTGTTTAAAAGCAGGAGGTCAGAGGCCAATATACCACCTCTGAGGCCAAAGAGATATGATACCACAGGCCTTCTGAGCTCTGGCATATGCAGCCAAGGGAGGCATCAGGGGCTTCTAGAAGGTTCAGAGAACTCTCATGCTGATATAACAAAACCAACTGCATTCTACCCCAACAAAGTTCCTTTAAGCTCAGGACCACATGCTACATAACAGCAAATTTACACACTCCCTAAATGTGATGTCTCGTCGGGTTTTCTTTTTGTTAGAAATGTTTGATTGTGTGGATGAAGTGGATGCAGAAAGGCACAGTCAGGAAGGAGTGAGGGCCAGAGCCAAGCTTGGGCAGAGGACCAGGGAGACCGTGTGTCTCCTTGAGAAGCCTCCTCCTGACCCCCACAAGCCCTGCACTCCTGCACAGAGGGCCTCTCACCCAGGGATCTGCTAGTGATGACTTGTTTACACTCTGGTCTGGGAGCCTTAGCAACCGCAAGGAACAGTCAAACACAGACTAATGAGCATGCCTCAGGTACAACCAAGCAGGGCTAATGAGAGCCCGGCCCTGCACCTCCGCAGCTGAACGCTCAATGTCGTGTCTTAGAAACCAGTAGAGATATGAACATAATGATGATGGGGTCACCATTGAGTGGCAGTTGACCTGGGGCTTCCTGGCAGGATGCTCAGTTCACATTATCCCAGAGCAACCACCAACCAACCACTCTCCCCGCTGGCACAGTGCCTGGCATTGGGAAGGTCCTCAGGAAATACAGGACTAAATGCACTGAGGTTGGTGCACCCAGGAAACTAGAAAGCCACACTCGTCCCTCCCAGTCAAAGCATCTAACACCCTTTTCTCTCTTCCCTTCCTTCCCTTTTTGATTTGTTTCTTGAAACAGGCTCTCACTTTGCAGCCCAGGGACTCCTTATGTAGCCAGGCTAGCCTCCAACTCAGAGTGATCCCAGTGCTGGGATTACAGATGTGTGAGCCTGGAATCTGCAATAATCCTCCTGCTTTAGCCTCCCAAGTGCTGGGATTACAGGCACAAGCCACCACACCCGACTGTTTCCTCTCATTCGGGGAAGGCACGTGACACCATGTAACTTGGAAGTTAGAGGCTGAGTTTCCAATGTCGGCTCCCTCCTTCCATTTTTAATGGGTTCTGGGGGTTGAATTCCAGTTGCCAGGTTTGCATGACAAGCACGTTTAACTGCTGAGCCTCTCACTGGGATGGTGCATCTTCTTTCTCTTATGTTACTTAGTTTGTTCAGTTTTTGTTAGTCGTTCTCTCACTCTCTGTCTCTCAGCAATAACAATAAAAACAAAAACAAGTGCTATTAACAACTGAACCAATTCTCCAGCCATTGCCCCAGTGTTTTTGAGACAGAGTCTCACTGTATAGACCAGGCTGACCTTGAACTCACAGAAATTCATCTTCTTCTGCCTCCAAGTTCTGGATTAAAGGAATGTTCCAATCAGGTAGGATTATATATATATTTCATGTGTATGTATGTGTGAATGAATGTATGTATGCCATGCACATGCCTGGTGCCTACGTACAGGGCCAGAAGAGGGCATTGGACCCACTAGAACTGGAGTTACAGATGGTTGTGAGCCACTATATAGGTGCTGAGAATTGAATCTGGGTCCTCTGCAAGAACAACAGTACCTTAACCTCTGAGCTGACTCTCCGGCCTGTGACCACCACTTTCATCCATGAAGACATCTTGCTAGCTCTGGACTCTGTTCTGATTGCATTTCAACAGTTTCTGTCTTAGTATCCAAATCGATATGGATTTTCTTGCTTATTTGGTTTTATTAGTTAGGGTTTCCTTTGCTATGAAAAGACACCACGACCAAGGCAACTCTTATAAAGGAAAACATTTCTTTGGGGCTGGCTTACAGTTTCAAAGGTTCAGTCCATGATTCATGGCTCATTTTTGTGACCCCAAAAGACCACCAAGGAGGTGACTCTGATGCAATTTACATAAAGGTCTTTATTCAAGCCCGAGCTTGGGCCACACCATTGTCACTGATGCAGCAGGATGGGAGGGTAAAGCCCCCGAGCCTACTTTCAAGCAAGCATTTATAGAGGCAAGCAAACAAGCAAGAGGGCATCCATCTTGGCACACATCTAGTTGGGGGGCTATTATGGAATGTGCTGCCCTTTGAAATGATTGGCTGGTACTTTGAGCCAAACCATAAACTTTCGTAAGTAAATAAATATCTTTAGGTACAACTTCTGCATTCTTCCTAACTAGTGGTTGTTAGGGAGTGACCTGGAGACCAGTGCTAGGTGCAGGCCTGGTGGTTAACTAGAGTTCAACCTTAGGTCAGGTTCTCTAAAATGGAGCCTGAACCCAAGATGAAGTTGGTCTGGTCTTTCAGCTGAAAGCATGGCATCGTATAGGCAGACATGGTGCTGGAGGAACCGAGAGATCTACATCTTTATCCGCAGGAAGAAGGAGAATGTGTGACCAGGCATAGTTGAAGCTTATATGAGACCTCAAAGCTGGCCTCCACAGTGACATACTTCCTCCAACAAGGCCACACCCACTCCAATAAAGTCACAGGTCCTAATAGTGCCGCTCCCTATGGGCCAAGCATTCAAACACATGAGTCTATAGGGGCCATACCTATTCAAACTTCCACATTTGGTAATTTGGTTAATACTCTAACAAGACCTTCCACCCACTCTTCTTTTTTGGGGGAGGGGGGCGATTGAGACAGGGTCTCTCTGTGTAACCCTGGCTGGAACTCAGTCTGTAGACAAGGCAGTCCCTAAACTCAGAGATCTGCCTGCCTCTGCCAGCTGAGTGCTGGGATTAAAGTCGTGCACCTCCAGGGCTGGCTGGAATTTCACCCCATCCTCTAATCCTATGCACAATCCCTTCCACACTGACTCGGTGACTTGCTTTGGCCAAGAACTGTTATAATTTGCCAATCAGACATTAACAAATATGATGCCAGCAAAGACTTGAAAAAACAGCCATTAATGGCACTTGCCCTGCTGTGGCCTGCTGGGAATCCTACTAACTTAAGGGCCTGGAATGACCTAACGGAACTGTGACCCGATGCAATTGCCAGGCACATGAGGGAAGACCATGCTACAAGATGGCTGCCCTTGCAGGGCCCCCAGACCAGACCAGCAGCCAAGCTATTCAAAAGGGCCCTTCTGAGCAGTCGGCCAGAGTCAGAAGCACGAGGAATGGTGTGGGGTGTGGTCTGTTACCGATACGAAGGGTTAGAACGATTCTGGGGTTTTTTTGTTTGTTTGTTTGTTTGTTTTTTGTTTTTTAATTATTTATGTGTGAGTCTCTGTCTCTCTCTCTGTCTGTCTGTCTGTCTGTGTGTGTGTGTGTGTGTGTGTGTGTAGCTGTATCTGTGTCAGTGTGTGTGTGTGTGTATCCTCATAGAGGCCTGAGGGAAAGAGGCTCAGATCCTCCGTAGCTGGAGTTACATACAGGAGGCTGTGAGCCACCAAATCCAGCTGTTTCAAGGGGTTCTGGTTCCAGGGATGGAACTCTGGTCATCAAGCTTGTGTGGCCTTTACCTCTCCAGCCACCTCTCAGCTGCCCCCTCTGAGACCGTGAGTTGGATTGGGGCTTTACAGGTTTCTTGAAAACCACATCTTTTGACATTTACTTGGGGAAAAAAGTTGTTTGCCAGTCCTCTCATGGTATCTCTCATTACATTTACTCTTTCAAAAAGATTTATTTCCATTTTTCTTTTTTTTTTTTTTTTTTTTTAAGATTTATTTATTTAATTTATATATGTGAGTACACTGTCACTGTCTTCAGACACACCAGAAGAGGGCATTACAGATCCCATTAAAGATGATTGTGAGCCACCATGTGGTTGCTGGGAATTGAACTCAGGACCTCTGGAAAAGCAGTCAGTGCTCTTAACCACTGAGCCATCTCTCCAGCCCTCCATTTTTATTTTCATGTGTATGTGAGCAGGTGTCTGCAGAGGCCAGAAGAGGCATCAGTTTCTCTGGAACTACTAAAGTTACTGTGAGCCATCCAACATGGCTGCTGGGAATGGGATCTGCTCCATTTCTCTGGCCCCAACACTCACTTCTTAGCTTCAAGTGTGACTCCTTCTGCCCTGTGCGGCTGGTCAATTTTCCTGGGAGTTTATCTTGGCCTTTTGCCTTTTTAAAGAACCCAAGGTTTGCTTTTGTTTGTTCAGCATGACACCCAACCCCCTACACACACTCCAGACAAGATCTCCAAATACAACACAACACCCACAGCCTTCACCATGCCAGTGCTGTAGGCACTGTTGAGCCATCCAACCCTAATTTACAAACATTTTACATGGCTCCCTCACAGTTTCTTCTTTTCCCTAGAAATTCCTTTGACATATTTCTTTCTCTTTTTTTTTCAGCCCTCCACAATCAGAAGCTGTCAGTTTTAGTGCTTACCGTAGAAGGTGTCTTTAGATTTACCCAGCATGCACTTCTCCCCTCATCATTCTTCTGTTCCACTCCTTTCAGACTTCAATTTCCTTCTTTGTTTTTCCCTGTGTGTAGGAGAGAGTGTGTATGTGCATGTGCTTGCTGGTGTCTGCAGCTGTGTGTGCTCGGCTGTGTGTGCACAGCTGTGTGTGCAGCTGTGTGTGTGCAGCTGTGTGTGTGCAGCTGTGTGTGCACAGCTGTGTGTGCAGCTGTGTGTGTGCAGCTGTGTGTGTGCAGCTGTGTGTGCAGCTGTGTGTGTGCAGGGCAAAGGAAGACTTCATGTTCCTGCTCCACCACTCTGCCTTGTGTCTTTGAAGCAGGGTCTCTCTCAGAACCCACTCACTGGGGTTATAGGTGTGTGACGGATCATTTTGGCTTATTCTATGGATGCTGGGATTGGGACTCTGATCCTCTTAATTGCAAGGCAAGTACACTTAAGTATGAGCTATCTTTCCAGCTCGCCCTCCCACCCCTGTTGCCCTCCCCACCCTGTTTTCTCTTTTTTTTCCTTCCTTCCTTCCTTCCTTCCTTCCTTCCTTCCTTCCTTCCTTCTTTCCTTCCTTCCTTCCTTCCTTCCTTCCTTTCTTTCTTTTAAATACAGTTCTTGTGTACTCAAGGAACATCTTGGTCTATGCTAGCTCCTAAGCATTGAGTTACAGGTTTGTAAAACCACATCTGACCCATGTGTGTGTATGTATGTGTGTATATATAAATTAATCTTACTAGATAGTAGGTAGCCTCAAACATAGGATCCTCCTGCATCAACCTTCCACCTTTCTGAGTAATGCTCTCTGTCAGTGTGTTTGCAAGAGTCTGTATGTGAAAGTCTTTCTGTTGTTGGGGTTTTTTTTTGTTGTTTGTTTGGTTGGTTGGTTTTTTGTTTGTTGTTGTTGTTGTTTTTTTGTTTTTGTAAGACAAGTCTGTCACTCCTTTGGGAACAGTACAGCCTTTCTGTAGTATTTTAGGATGACAATTCCCTTGACACTTTTCTGGCCTCTTTTTGTAGCTGACAAGAAGGATGCTTCCTCATGCTTTCTTTGTGGAGTACTTCCTTTTGTTTGTGCTTTCTTTGAGGGGAGCTTGCTGATTAGGCTAGGCTAGCCCAGTGAGCCCCAGGAACCCCCTGTCTCAGTCTCCTCTGCCCTAGGGTTACAAGGCTCTTGTATGGGAGTTCTCAGGGCCTGCTTCAAGTCCTGGTATTTGCAAGCACTTTATGGGGTGCGTTGACTCCCCAGCTATTTTCCTTAAAAACAAAACCAAACAAAAACCTATATGGGTCAGCAAGATGACTCAGTGAGTAAAGGTACCCAGGGACCAGAGTTCAATCCCTGGTGTCTACTGGTGGAAGGAGAGATTCAACTCTTGTGAATTGTTTTCTGACCTGCACATGAACTGGGGCTTACACACCCTCCTATCCCACCACTACTAAAATAAAAATATAAAAAGTGATTTTATAGATGAACTGTTGTGTAACACAGACTGTCCCCAAACTCACTGCATAGCTGAGGATGACCTTGAAGGCTGACCTCTCTGCCTCCACCTCTCCAGGGTTACAGACATGCAGCACCACCCTCAGTCTGTGCGAGGATCTAGCCTGGGGCTTCATGAACCCTAGCCAGGGCTCTGCCCACCTGTCTACACGACCAGAGTCATTTCTTCTCAATCTTTTAAACTCTGTGCTCTCTGGGCATGGTGACACGGGTCTTTAATCTTTACTCTCAGGAGACTGAGGCAAGACTGCTACTTTGAGGTCAGTTCAGAAAATATAAAACCCTATCTCAAAAAACAAATGCATACACACACACACTCATACACACACACACACTCATTTACACACACATGCACACACACATACACACACTCACATATATAAACTCATATACACTCTCACACATACACACACACACACTCACACCATACACACATCATTCACACACGCATACACACACACTTATGTACACACACTCTCATCACACACATACGTCCACAGAATACACACACACATTCACTACATGCATACACAAACACTCACCTACACACACTCACACACACATGCATATACACACACTTCACACTACTCATTCACACACGCATACACACACTTACATATACACGCTCTCATACACACAAACACACATAACACTCTCACAGAATACACACACACACATTCACACACACTCACACATACACACACACAGTCACATGCTAAACCTTAAACTTCTAAGCTTAATTGGTACATTCCTCCCAAATTCCAAAGCATATTTAAAAGAAAATAAACTTCCATGGTATGTGTGTGTATGTGTGTGTATGTGAGAGAGAGAGAGAGAGAGAGAGAGGGAGGGAGAGGGAGAGGGAAGGTGAGGGAGAGAGGTTGATTTAGAGCAAATTTTAGTTAGTTCCTGTGCCCCTGGGAACCCCAACAAGTCTCCCCACATACCGCCTCCCCCACCACCAGGTTTCACTTGCTTTCAGATGAAAGTAAAAAATGAATGGTAAAAAAAAAAGTTAGAAGTTTAGAATGACTTACAGTAATGAACTGCCAAGTTCAAACTTCAAAGGATAACCAAGGCTTCGGAATGAAGGGGATTTTGTGTGTGGTTGTGTGTGTGTGTGTGTGTGTGTGTGTGTGTGTGTGTGTGTGTGTGTAGTGAGTGTTTGAATGTAGGGGAGATGACCTGTGCCTCATTGCTTGTCTCCCACTGGCCATCCCCTAAAAACCAGGGTTGGTAATCACGGAGTGACTGCCCAGCTAGCCACCACCTTTTCAGAGGGAAGCTGCAGAAAGACAGTGTTCTAACACCTCAAGAGTCCTGAGCAGACAGGGCAAAGGTGACAGACACGCGGCCCCTGGGTCTCCCAGAGCTTCACTGGGAATTGGGATGCGTAGTCTTGTTTTCTAACACCTCTGTCAAAGTGCCACCTGTAAAGATATAGGCTGGGCTGAGGCAGGAGCCAAAGGAGGGAAATCCTGGGACAGGAGACATAGAGAAGGAGAAAGAAGCCCTTAAGTGTTGGGGGGCACAAAGGTTCTGTGCCCACATTTCAATAGGGAAACCAGGGATGTTAAACACACAGGGACTTCTCAATGGAGGAGACAAAATGCCACCAGAGGCTTGAGAGTAGATTTTGTTCATGACCTGGTGACCTTTTTGCTATGTAGAGGCAGACCTCATCCAAATCCCCCAGACTGGTTATCCCAGATTCTTCCCTCCCTGGACCATTATCTATCCTTGGGGGAGATGTCATATGTACTCTATGATCTACTGACCTCTATGTTATCTTGGTCAGAGACCACCCTAGACTCTAGCCTTTTGGCTATAGAGTCTTCCCTTGTGGCTGCATGTACTTAGTAAAGGAGTTTCTAAGCTGTCATACCTTAAGCTTAATTGTGTGCCTGGATTGGAAAGATTGTTGCCTAGAAACCGTTTCCTAAAATGTGGTGTTTTAAGTATGCCAACCGTGAGCCACCTGAAATTAGACTCCCTGAAGAGTGATCCAGGTTGACAAAGTTTTCATTCTTCTCTCTCCTCAAAGTTCACTTCCCTGTCTGACACCTGGAGGGACCCCTCACCTAAGCTGGAATCTGGCTGAAGCCTTGCTAGCAGAAGATCAAGAAGGTCCAGCCCAATTGACAAAGGGCCCAGGTCTCCCTTCCTAGTTTTGAACTGCAGTTTTCTAGAAATCTCATCAGAAATCCCATTACAGGGAAAGGATGCATCCTAACCGCCTTGTGTGGTACCAGTGACTCCTAGTTTTATCTTATCAGATTGGAAACACATGGAGGTATCTCCAAGGCCACCTCAGGTCCCTCTCACATCAAAAAACAATGAGAGAGGGATGTGGTTCTTGAGAGTTACCAGAAGGTTACAAATGGCTCATGTGAAAACAATGAATCTTTTATTTTCTCTCCAGCTCCCGCTTGGGTATTTTTGATTTACTCCCCATTCTTCCTAAGAAGCACTCCTTCCCAACTTGGTTAGTCTTAATTTTCTTCTGACTGCTCCTTCTCTTCAGGCTTGAGCATATACTAAAATATCTCTAGGCCAGTGAGATGGGCTCGGGGGTAAAGTCATTTGCCACCAGCCTGTTAGCCTGAGTTCAATCCCCACTACATACCTCACGGGAAGGGAGGACCAACACTAGTAGGTGCCCTCTGTACAAACACTGTAGCACAAGTACCCATGTGTATACACAGAATAAGATACAATTTTAGTTTTGTTTTGTTTGTTTTTTGAGACAGGGTTTCTTTGTCTAGCCTTGGAACTCACTCTGTAGACTAGGCTCACAAAGAACCACCTGCCTCTACTCTCCGTGATGGAATGAAAGACACCACCACTGTCAGGCAAATAAATGTTTGTTTGTTTTGTTTTGTTTTGTTTTTTTTTTTGAGACAGGGTTTCTCTGTGTAGCCCTGGCTGCCTGGAACTCACTCTGTAGACCAGGCTGGCTGGCCTCGAACTCAGAAATCCGCCTGCCTCTGCCTCCCAAGTGCTGGGATTAAAGGCGTGCGCCACCACCGCCCGGCCAATTAAATGTTTTAAAAAAGTCATTGAAAATGTATTTAAGAAAGTTGTCAACCCCAGTAAACTGTTCAGTCCTGTAAAATTTTTCAGCATGAAAGCCACAAACCCCGGTTTGGCTTGACTCAAAGTCCCTGAAAGTCCAGGGGAACTCACTCCCTCTCACACTGACAGGGACATCCTCATGTTATCAGTACCAGGGAAGCTACTAAGAATGCCTGGACGCTGGTCACGCCCTAAAGACTGGCACAGACCAGTGGGCACAGCCTCAGGGAATCTGGTCAGGAGGCTCTACTCTGTGTCCGCTCCGTTTTCCACTCCATGGCTACACCCATGTCCCTCAAACTGGAAGAACTCAGCCATGGAAAAATGGATTGCCAGGAGCCAACCTTCTACAAAATGTAGATACTAGTTCATCAGACCTCTGGCAGCCTAGGAGCCTGTTTCAAAGAGTAAAGTAGGAAAACATTAAAATGTTCTGAGAATCTTATGGATACCATTCAAACTCAGAATAGAGGTCTGCAGAGAAAGGTGCTGGTGTACTAGAGAAAGAGAAAAACAATTGCAGACATTTTCCTTTGACCTACACATTATGCTATAGCATGCACGCACACACACACACACAGAGAGAGAGAGAGAGAGAGAGAGAGAGAGAGAGAGAGAGAGAGAGAGAGAGAGACTACTGTGTAATATTTATTTATTTATTTATTTACTTAATGTATAAGAGCACACTGTCACTCTCTTCAGACACACCAGAAGAGGGCATTGGATCCCATTACAGATGGTTATGAGCCACCATGTGGTTGCTGGGAATTGAACTCAGGACCTCTGGAAGAGCAAGCAGTCAGTACTCTTAACTGTTGAGCCATCTCTCCAGCCCCTGTATAATTTTTTTTTAAAATCCGAAGTTATTAAGAAGCCTGGCAGATATCTCTTTCTATTTTTTTTTAACTTTTTAAAAAATTTACAGCTGAGCAGTGGTGGCGCAGCCTTTAATCCCAGCACTTGGGAGGCAGAGGCAGGCGGATTTCTGAGTTTGAGGCCAGCCTGGTCTACAGAGTGAGTTCCAGGACAGCCAGGGCTATACAAAGAAACCCTGTCTCAAAACAAACAAACAAAAAAAAGATTTATTTACATGCATGAGTGCTTTGCCTACATGTATGTATGTGTACCACATGCATGCCTGGTAGCCCAGGAGGCCAGAAGAGGGTGTTAGATACCCTGGTACTGGAGTTACAGATGGTTGTAAGTCTCCATGTGGATTCAGGGAATGGGGCCAGGGTCCTCTGGAAGAGCAGCTAGTGCTCTTACCCACTGAGCCACCTCTCCAGCTCCTCTCTCCATTCTTCCAACTGAAGTTTCTTGTGTGCAGTAGTGGGGTTGGAGCCCAGGGTCTCACACATGCTTGGTGTGTGCTCTGTCACCTACGTACAACTCCAGCCTCTACAGCTTTATTTAAATAAAATGGGGACTGGAGATACGGCTCATCAGTTAAGAGCCCTGGCTGTGCTTCCAGAGGATCTGAGTTCAACATCGTGGCCTGCACACAACCACCCACAACTCCAGTCCCGTGTAATTGTGATGGCCTCAGAATTAATGGGCAGTACATGCCTGTGGTACCATACATACATGCAGGCAAAACATCCATACATGTAAAATATAAGTAAACAAACAAATAAAAAATATATATTTAAAGAGATGTCAGTATGGCTGAGGGCAGGGAGCACTTGCTGCTTCTCCCAAGTTTGAGCTCTAGGACCCACGGGGAGAGACACAGCTCCCAAAGGCATCCCTCTGACCCAGCACTTGGGAGGCAGAGGCAAGAGGATCTCATGAGTTGAGTTCAAGGCCAGCCTGGTCTACAGAGTGAGTTCCAGGACAGCCAGGACTACACAGAGAAACTCAGCCTCAAAGGGGGGAAAAAGTCGTCCTCTGACCTCTGCACACAGGTCATAAATACTTGTATAAGAACCAAATTAAAGGCCAGGCAGTGGTGGCGTGTGCCTTTAATCCCAGTACTTGGGAGGCAGGTGGAGGGAACTCAGGTGGATTTCTGAGTTCAAGGCCAGCCTGGTCTACAGAGTGAGTTCCAAGACAGCCAGAACTACACAGAGAAAGCCTGTCTCAAAAAACAAAACAAAACAAAACAAAAAAAAAACAAATTAGAATACATGGTTTGTGGGACAAAATATTTTTTATTATTTTTTTTAGTATAAAATATTTACAAATTTCAGGAAGACCTAAGATGACAAGAGGTCTGGACTCCTTTGACCTAGTAACCAAAGAGAACCACAGCTAGTCATTTGGTGTCTGAGCCCTACCCCCATCACACCATCCCATCCCAGCCATCTTTTGGCTGATAAAGTTGGCCAGCCTAGGGCACTCAATAATCTCTCTATGATCTGAAATGCCTTTTTCCACTGCTGTCTGACATGAGGTATGAGTGAAGGCAGCTAGTTTCCTCTCTCCCCTATGCTCTGAAACTTTCTCTACCTGTTCCCCAATTCTAAACCATAGTCTGTGTCTTTGTATATATCTATGTTTATTTCTTTTTTTTAAAGGATTTATTTATTTAACATACATGAGTACACGGTCGCTGTCTTCAGACACACCAGGAGAGGGCATCAGATCCCATTACAGATGGTTGTGAGCCACCGTGTGGTTGCTAGGAATTGAGCTCGGGACCTCCAGAAGAGCAGTCAATGCTCTTAAACATAGAGCCATCTCTTTAGCCCCTCTGTGTTTATTTTTTAGCAACGCTATTCATGCGTCAAAAGTCTGAGCAGGGATTTCACTGGAAACTGGTCCTTGCACCTCGACTTGCCAGGTGCAGGTCCATTGGGGGACTTTGGCCCTGCGCAGACCTCCCCACTCCTTGAGAGGAAATCCTTGTGTGTTGGTATTGTCCCCTCTTTCGGTCCCCAGAAGGAAGCCAAACATGTCTACACCATGACACTCAAAGCAGGAATCTGCAGGGAAGTCCCTAGCTCTCCTCCCTGAGCTTGGGTTCACAAAGAACAAAAAGAGCCCAATGGGTGTCACCAACCCATTCCCATGCAAAGCACTCCCAAGGTGCTGGCACTGGGGCGGGGGGAGTGGCGGGGGGGGGTGGTGGTGGTGGGAATCTCACCGACTGGATGACCAACAACGAAGCCAAAGCAGAAGCTGATGTACCTGGTGCAACTGTCACTTCAAAGCTCCCTGCTTGGGAACTGTAAATGAAGAGAGCCAGCCAGGACTCCACGGAGGGGTGACCCTGTTCTAGCCCCACCTACTCAGGCTCGGCCCCTTAGGGGTCAGATCCACAGACCCTCTGGCGACACCAGCGCTCCAATTAATGGGCACTTTTCGTCTGAGAGTCTACTGAGGAAGGCCAAGGAGGCCTGTTCCACCCAGACCAAAAGTAACACCTGAAGCTTTTCCACCAAGCAGAATTCCCCTGAGCTCTGCTGTCCCCTATTGGGTTAGAGGAGAGTCTTGAAAGAAATGAGAAGTCAAGTTTTGAGTCACAAAGGATTAAAATTTCTGCCATTCCCACCCCCACCCTAGTTCCAATATTACTGCAGAGTTGGAGGGGAAGCTGGGTGAGAGGTGTCTGGTGGGATCCTGGACACAGCTCCCTGCCTTGTGCTTAGCTGGCATGAACAGGTCCTGGGCTCCTGCAGGCTCAGACAATGCTCATGGATCCAAGGCACTGTACCCTCTCTGAAGGGGAAGCACTGGCTCTTCTCCCTTGAGGCTAAGTTGTCTCAAGTTAACTGGATACAAAAGTTGTTCCTAGGGGTGGTACCCAGCCCTCTCTGCTGTAGGTTACAAGGGGACCTCTGATACCTAAATGGCTGGCCCTGTAGCCCCCACTCCCAGGGAATCAGCTGCTGAGCCCGTCTTGCAGCAGCCTTCTAAAAAATCCTTTCTTCATTCACCCAGGAATCTGCTAGACATCTGTGACATGTGCTGGGGTCACACACCCATGTCCAGCCAGGACAGCCAGGACTTCAGATGTCACCCAGTGCCGGCACACCACTGCCTCAGCATCAGCCTGGCATCTTAGCATCAGACTGGATCTGAGCTGCGTCCTACAGATGCTGGGGTCTTGAGCAGCTCTCTTCTCTTCTTATCTGTGGCAGCTTCCATGGGATACCTGCAGTAAAGACAGGAGCCAGCAGTCCAGAGGGAGCCTCCTTCTGAAGATCAGGTTGTCCTTGTTCATGGGAGTAACGGGCAAGGACTCAGGTGAGCAGTAGGCCGCCATGGCTCCTTGGCAAAGGTGTAAGATGAATGCACCCTAGATCTGACTTTCAGCCAGCAACCAGACCACCCTCAGGCTAGCGATGCGCTGTTTGCACAGGTGCAGAAGTAACTTCTAAAAGTCACCAGGAAGACCTGGGAAGGCAAAGGTTCCTTTTGGATGGCCTTTAGAAGCAAGGGTCCAGAATCCTGCTTCCCCTCATTCTGAGTGACCTCTTGTAGCCATATGAAGAACAAAGAGGGCTTCCTAGCCCTGAAGCCCCAAAACCTAAAGACCACCCCCCGGGGAGGGGGTTGTTATTGTTTCCATGCCAAAGTGCACACATGGAGGTCAGAGGGCAACTTTGTGGAGTGAGTTCTCTTCTTCCTACATAAGGGTCCTAGGGACCAAATTCAGGTTGACAGGCAAGGTTCTTTCTATGCTGAGCCATCATCTCACCTCCACCAAAATGGGCTTTTAAATTATCAACATCAGTGATACCAATTCCCAAGAAAAATAGTATAGCTAAAGCTAGGAGCTCTCCAACTCCTGAGCCCTCCTCCAGAGGCAGCAGATAGATGGATCTTCTTAGTCAGTTTTCATATACTTTCTCATATATTGCACACATTTGCATTATACACACACAG
Organism: Mastomys natalensis; assembly: GCA_021653895.1. Classification (NCBI taxonomy): domain Eukaryota; kingdom Metazoa; phylum Chordata; class Mammalia; order Rodentia; family Muridae; genus Mastomys; species Mastomys natalensis. The sequence goes on from JAJTUV010000870.1 coordinate 19,433, forward strand.
TGGTAGATGGATTTGCTTGCAGTACACTGTACCTCAATATATTAGAATATTACATAAGCCTGAGAGGTTTTGGGTTGTTTGCAGGGCTTGGGATGGAACCCAAGGTCTTGTGCATGCTAGACAAGTGCTCTACAACTGAGCTATATTTAGGACCCATTTTATATTTTATTTTGCTTTGTGTGTATGTGTGTTTTCCCTGCATGTATTATATGCATGCCTAGTACCTGTGGAAGCCAAAAAAGGGGTGTCATATCCCTGGAACTGGAGTTATAGATAATTGTGAGCTACCATGGGGGGTGGCTGGGAGTTGAATCCAGGTTTTCTGGAACAGCAGCCAGTGCTCTAACCACTGAGCAATCTCTCCAGCTCCTAGCACTTTCGTTTTTTATTAATGGCACATCTTGGAGATTTCTCTCTCTCTCTCTCTCTCTCTCTCTCTCTCTCTCTCTCTCTCTCTGTGTGTGTGTGTCTGTCTGTCTGTCTGTCTGTCTCCTTGTCTTTCTCCATGTGTCTATGTCTGTCTCTGTCTTTCCTTCCTTTCTTTCTTGTACTGGGGATTAAACTCAGGGCATCACCCATGTTGGGTAAGCACCAATGAGCTCCACCACCTTCTTTTTATGCTTTATTTTGAGACAAGTTCTCAGTAAAGTTGCCCAAGTTAGCCTTGATCTCATGCTGTCGTCAGGCAGAACTTGATTTGGGGGTCCTCCTGCTTGGCTGAGATTATTTGCCAATGACTGTACAGAATTCCAAGTATGTACCCACTCCTCCACTGTTGGAAATGTATATCGTGTTTGGATTACCACAACCACAAACAACACTCTACCCAATGTCCTCATACTTAACTCAGCCTAATTCAGCTAACGGTGGCTGCTTTGTTGAGCAATGAGCTCTCCACCAGAGAAGGCATTCGAGTACGAGATAAAAGAATGTCTCTGGAGCTTGGTTACGCTCAAACTTTGTTGTGCATGAGAACTACCTGGAGAGCCTTTAAAGCTGTAGATGCTGAGCCAAACGTGGCATTTCTGGTCCAGGAGATGAAGGTGGGACTTTGGGTCTGTACTGAAGCTTGTTGCCGAGTGGGATACTGGCCTCAAACTCACTCTGTAGCCAGGGGTGTTCTTGAGCTCCTTCCTCGTCCTGCTTCTGCCTCCCAAGGGCTAGGATCACAGGCCTGTGACACAAGCCCAATCCTAATTCAGTTTTATTCATTTGTTTATTATCTGTCTGTCTGTCTGCCCATCTGTCTGTCTGTCTGTCTTCTATTTGAGACAGGGTCTCACTATGTAGCCTTGACTAGCCAGGAACTCATTATGTAGTACAGAGATCCACTGGCTTCTGCCTCCTGAGAGGTGGGCTTAAAGGCGTGCATCACCACATCTAGAGGATCAGGTTGTTTTGAATGAATGCTTGGATTCTACTCTGTAACCCAGTCTGACCTTAAACTTGTGATCCTCTTGCCTTAGTTTTCTGAGTGCTGAGATTACTGAAGTGTGCTATCATGCCCTACTTTGCAGCTTGCTTTTGGAAAATGCTGTGACATTTAATTTAGGGAGCAAGGCCAAAGTCCGTTTTGGCCTTCTGGGGAATTCCTCTGGACATTCGTTGAGTACCTTTAATGTCCTTTCCTGGTATTAGCTGAAGATCTGACCTCAGCCAAGTCTTGGGACACCCTTCCTCCCAGACCACCCACCTTCTATTTCCCTTGGCTCTGAAGAAAGTACTCATACCCCACCATCACTGTGCCAGCATGAGTGGGTACTGGGAAGGCCAAAGGACACCTGGTTTTTCTCTGTGCCACAGTCCCCTCGTACAACGAATGACTGCCATGAAGGGTTGTAATATTGATTAACTGGGGGAATACATGCAAAACTCTAACCACAGTGACTCACAGCTGTTCTTTTATTTTAGTACAGGGTCTTGCTATGTTGCTTAGGCTAGTCTTGAATGCCCAATCCTCTTGCCTCAGTCAGCCTCTTAGGAACTGTGTTGACAACAGTGTGGTCAGACTGACTGTCGGTTCTGCTATCATAATGATGATGGCAGAAATGGCTCTGGGGCACACCAGCAGGGCAGAGAGTCTATAAGTCCCAATGTAGAAAAGACAGGCCCTACGCCCACCTGAGGGACCTAGTTGTCTTTATTCTCACTAGGAAGTGCCGTGAAGGCAGAGGCTGTACATGGTAACCCCCAGTAAGTTGGTTGGGAATGGAGACGCATCTCAGTTGGTAGAGAGTTTGTCCACTAAGCACACCACGAGTTCAATCCCAAACCAGCATAAAACCAGGTGGGGTGGAGCGGGTCTACAACCTCAGAACTGGGGATGTGGCAGCAGGAGGATCAGAAACTAGAGGTCACCCTTGACAAGGTAATGAGTTTGAGGCCGGTTTGGGATACCCAAGAAAGACCCTGTCTGGAGAGAGGAGGAGTTTGATGGGTGTGTTTGAAGTCTCTGGTTTTCAGGCTCAGGTCAGGGTGAGGTTTGCTTTTCACTTGTTTTCCCCTTTGCCCAGGATAAAAGAGTTTTCGATTGAGAAAATAAAGGTTTAAGGTGAAGGTTTGGTCTCGTAAAAGAAATGCTTCAAGTTATTTACAAGGTACCCGAATGCACAATAAAATTTACCAGATTATCCCTTCAGCCTTCCTCAGGAACCCATGTTATGTTTCCACAGAGGCCTAAGTGTAGCTAAGAGCAGGCAGGCTGGGCTGTGGAAAGATCTCATGTCAGGAGAGCATACACTCATATGCTCCAACAGGGAGTTAGGCGGGGTATGTGTGTGTGTCGGGGCCTGGGCTTGATTCCTTTCAGTTTTGAAAGGTATCGGTAGATGGTCATTCAGAACATATTCAGAGTACTGGGTTTGTGCTAACCCCTCTTCACTTCTAACTAGGAAGGGCTCCTCTTAACCAAGTAGGGTGGGACTGGTCTTCAGACAGGAAGCCCCATCCATTCCCTGCCCGCTAAGGCTAGAGACCCCTGTAGAGGATGCTTGCAGAATGGATCACCCTACATGTGCAGAGAACAGAGATTATAACTGGTGTGGTGGCAAATACTGTCGTCCCAGCACTAGGAGGAAGCACCAATGGATCAGAAAGTTTAAAATCATCATCTGCTATACAGTAAATTAGAGACCAATCTGAACTACAAAAGACTATCTTAAAACCAGCCAGCCAGCCAGCCAGCCAGCAAACATCAGAGAAGGGAGACTGACCTGAGATCGGGGGATCCAGGACAGTAAGGAGAGTAACAGGGGCCAACAGAGGGTAAGGACTGGCATACTACAGAGGTCAGGGGCAAGCAGGCTTAGTCAGAACCATACAGAGAACTCAGGAAACTAATAAGACTGTGGCCTCATTAGGGACTCACAAAGGCCCTGGTGTCATCTACACAAACACAGAGGCAAGAATGAGTTCCAAGAGGTTGAAGACTCCTGTGGACCTGGGAGTTCTAGACTCGGCACACAGGAGGTGGGCAAAGATGAGAAGCAAAGAAATCCGTTTTTGACATGATCCCTCAGTCATCCAGGAAGATACGGTCTATGGCTGGAAAGAGATGAGGCAGAGCCGTGAAGACATAGTGGAGGAGGACCCTCATAGGTGGCATGGGCAGGGGCTGCACATGGGGACACTGAGGAAAGGGGACAGATGGTCTTCGTCTCCGACGGCGAAGGGGATGAGGAAGAAGAAAGCCAGGAGACATCTCCCGGGTGATTGTCTAGGCCACGGGCACAGAGCAGGTCATATCCCAGGAACACGCAAAGAGCTTGGCCTGTCTGCAGACATGCAACTTCAATGTGGATTGATAGAACATGTATGTATTGCAGGGTCACTATGTGCTTGGCCAGAGTCCACCTTCACTGGCAAAGCAATTGATGATCTAGGCCACCCTCCAGGCCTTCGCCCAGCCTTCCCAGAAGAAGTGGTTCTGCTGAGACATTTGCCAGAAAGACCCCAAAGCACAGTGATACACTCAAACATTCATCCCCAGAAGCCCAAGCCATCAGGGAGTCCCAAAGCTGAACAGAAAGAGAACACAAGCTGTCGTCAACACAGGAAAAACCCAGGCTTCCTGTTTGAACTTGGGCAGGTACTGGAAGCTGTGAGTAATATAGGGGTGGCCTGCGGTAGGGGCTTCTCACAGTGGCTGCGAAGCCTGACTTCCAGTCGCTTGCAGGGGATGCGGGGCCCAGTGGGTGTGTGGATCGCTGCATCCACATGCACAGGCCACAGTCCAGGCGACATCAAAGCCAGCTGAGCTGCGGTCTCTCAAAGGCTGCTCATTGTGGTCAGTCGCCCTCGATAAGAATGCACCATCAGAGATGGAAGGCATCTGAAGTCACAGTCCCCACTGGCCTTCATTCACATAAAAAAAAAAAAAAAAAAAAAAAAGCCATTGCTAGGTCCTTGGAAACTGGTGGTGTCCTGTTTTGCCCCATTTGAGGTCAAGGCGTTCACTCTGTACAAGAATGTTGTATGTTTGCATAAGCTTCCTGAGGGACCACGGGCATGAATGCAAAAGGGGTCCTATAGAAACTGCCAGGCCTCTGGAGAGGTTAGGCTCCCAAAGAGGGCAAGTGTCGGGCACCAGCAGCTGACATTTAACTGTGGCCCTATCCTGTACACACAGACTAAGCTAATGTCTTTACCCCACTTTATTATATTATTATTATTATTATTATTATTATTATTAAAGACAATGTTTCTTTTCTTTTTCTTTCTCTTTTTCTTTTTTCTTGTTTTGGTTTTGGTTTTTCTCAGACAGGGTTTCTCTGTGTATTCCTGGCTATCCTGGAATTCACTCTGTAGACCAGGTTGGCCATGGACTCAGAGATCCACCTGCCTCTGTCTCCTGAGTGCTGAGATTGAAGGCATGTGCCACCACAGTCTGACAAAGACAAAGTCTCCTTAAAAAGAAAAACTTTTAAATCTAATTTCTATCACCATTGTGTGTGTATGTTGTGTGTGTATGTATGTGATGTGTGTGTGTTGTGCATATGTTGTCTGTGTATGTATATGATGTGTGTATATTGGGGAGGTCAGAGGTATGCTCATGCCACAGTGTATTTGTAGACATCAGAAGACAACTTTTGTTTTTTGCTTTTTGTTTTCTCAAGACAGGGTTTCTCTGTGTAGTCCTGGCTGTCCTGGAACTCACTCTGTAGACCAGGTTGGCCTTGAACTCAGAAATCCACCTGCCTCTGCCTCCCAAGTGCTGGGATTAAAGGCATGTGCCACCACTGCCTGGCGAGGACAATTTTTGGACAGCAGTTCTCTTGTTGCATCCTGTGGTTCCAGAACACTAACTAACCCAGGTCATCGGGCATGGTGACAAACGTTTTGACTCAAGAAGCCATTTTACAAGCCTCATGAAAAGGGGCCTCTTGTATCCCAGGATGCTCTTGAATTTGACATGTCAAGGTTTCTCTTGAACTTCTGACCCTGCTGCCTCCACAGAAAGCCTTGGGCTTTGAAAGTGAGATGGTAACCAGATATGCTGGTACATATCGGCAGTCTCCACACTCCGGAGACAGAGGCAGGAGGACGCCAAAAGTTCAACATCATATACTCAGGCTTCATAGGGAGAGACAGGTTGTGTTGTGTGTGTGTGTGTGTGTGTGTGTGTGTGTGTGTGTTTGGGGGAATTCAGATTCCGATTCTGGGCTCCAGGGCTGCGGTGTGGCTGAGTTCTCATTCTATGCAGCTCAAAGCCCAAAATTCTAATCTCAGCTCAGAAGGTTAAGCCAAATCCCTGAGGTCATGAAGTTACCAAGGACCAAAGCAATATTTTTTTTTCTTCTTTGTGGTACTGGTGCTTTCCACCTGTGAGGCTGCCCCATAAGACCGGGGTTCATAGCTCCCTGTATGTCTACCCAGGCCTGGACAGTGACCAGCTTGTCACTGTTTTCCTGTTAGCCACTTGATCTCTCTGTGCCTCCATTTTCCCATCTCTGAAATGGGAGTATGGAAGCTTGGCACATCTACTTTGTTTACTCACAGCCCTGTGGCAGAGATCAAATCAGCTGCTGAAAGATGTTAAAAAAAAAACAAAAAACATTTAGAAACCTAAATGTTATATTTATGCAAATCCTGGCAATCCATAGAGTCATAGACTGCATCGCTTGGCAGCGGCACTTGCCTCTAAAGAGCTTTTACTATGAAGCCTACATTTTCCTGATGAAGAACTTGAAACCCAGAGAAGTGAAGTAACTCACCTAAAGTCACACAGTAAGAGACAGTTTAAGACTTGGTTTCTCTGATCTAAACTGGCTCTTACCCCTCAGCCTCACAGACTCAGATCCTTGGGGTTTGTGGACACAAGACACAGCTAAAAATGAGGGCTGCTTAGAAGTTCAGCACAGTGCTTACCTAACCTGAACAAAGCTCTGGTTGGATTCCACCCCAGAACATCACAAACCTGGCATGGTGGCACACACCTATAGTCCTAGCACTTGGGAAGTAGACTCAGGAGGATAAGGAAGACAAGATCACCCTAGCTATACAGGAAGTTCTAGGCTAGCCTGGGCTACATGAGACTCTAAAAAAGGAATAAGAGGGGTGGGGGAAATAGGGCTAGAGAAAGATGGCTCAATGGTTAAGAGCACTTGCTGCTCTTCCAGAGAATGAGGGTTCAGTTCCCAGCCCCTACATAATGGCTCACAATAGTCTATAACTCCAGTTCCAGGTGATCTAATGCCCTCCTCTGGGCTCTGTGGGCACTGAACACATATGGTACATAGACATACATGTAGGCAAAACATCCATAACATAAAATAATAAAATTTTAAAAATCTAAAGAAAAGCAGGCGTAAACCATTACAATAAAACCAAGAGATCTCATACAGACCAGGCAAGCCTCTAACTCCCTGTGTAGCCAAGGCTACCTTGAACAACTGATCCTCCTGCCTCCATTCCCCAAGTGCTGGGATTCCAGGCAGATGTCACTATCATTAATTTATGCAGTGCCCTGGGCTTTGTACATGCTAAGTAAGCTTTCTGCCAACTAAACTACGAGCCTCAGTTCTCTCTCTCTCTACCCCTCCCTTCCTCCTTCCCTCTTTCTTTCTGTTTGTTTATTTAGATGGGGCTAGCCCAAAACTTGATACATAGCCAAGAATGACGAAGTTTCCATCCTTCTGCCTCCCCTTCCCAAGTGCCAAAATTACAGCCATGAGCCACCATTCCTGGTTTGCATCATGCTGGGGACTGAACCTAAGGCTTCACTTACACTATTCAAGCCCTCTATCTACTAAGCTGCATCCCAGGCTCACCAGTCCTCTCTGTCTCAGGTCCCAGTCTCTGTCTCTCTCTCTCTCCCTCCCTCCCTATCTCTCTCCCTCTCTCCCTCCCCCGCCCTTCCTGCAAATCTCCCATGCAGGCAGGCAGAAGAGCATTTCACAGACTCAGCACATTCTTCCATCTCATGAGTTCAGGTGCCTGATTTTCCCTTGTGACGCTCCTAGTGGTGAGCGGAGGTACAGTGAGCGGTTTTGAAGGCAGGTTCCTTATCTCTAAGCGTTATCTAAGCATCAAACCACTTGAAGAAAAAAGCAGTTTCAACATCAAACTTGAAGGTTTGACTGTTAAAAGGAAGAGCCGGGACAAAGCGACACAGCTTTTATCGCACGTTTATGAAGGTGGTGTGTGGTGGAATACTACGTCTCAGGTCTGCTGCTGAGAATGCTCGGTGCCTTTGAACAAAAAACAAAACGGTGGATGGAAACTGCCGGTAATTGTCTTTACCTAGGTTTCAGAGGGCGCACACACCGGCCTTGCGGTTGCGGGCGCTATTTCTTGCTGGGTTCGCGTCCCGGCCCTGCCTGGCACCCGGTGGAACAGATCCGGCCTCAGATCTGTGCACCTGTGGTTCCCGCAAGGAGCAAGTGGATTACCGCGAGATAGGGCAACAATGGAAAGTTTTCTCACCTGAAAGGTCTGGGGGAGGGGAAGGGGAGTGCTGTGTGCCCGGGGAGACTCTGTATGCCCCAGAAAAATAAGAAGCCTGAGAAAGTCAGCCCCCTCCACCCAGGAGCCCCCTTGGCCCACACTGTTCATTTTCTTTGTCATAGGTTTCTTCTACTGCAGGAGATGCCCTGGTTTCTGAAGAAAATAAAGAGAGCAAACGGAACTTTGAAGATCAGAGATTTTTTTCCCCAAAAAAGGTTCATGGGGTTAGGGACCTACCTCAGTTGTAGAGTGCTTGCCTAGCATGCAGAGAAGTCCTGGGTTCAATTCCCAGCACCATATAAATGGTGTGGTGGTCCATTCCTTTAATCCCAGCATTTAGGAGGTGGAGGCAGGAGGACCAGAACCTCAAGGTATCCTATTTAGTGATTTCAAGGCCAGCCTGGGCTACATGAGACCCCATCTCAAAGAACATGTTTATGTTCTAGAGATATGTTCTATATCACAGCAAAAGGCCTACTGGGTGTCTCTAAGATTCAGCTGACATTGCCGAGGCAAGCCTACTACCAGAGAACACCAGGTGGTGACACAAAAGGTTCATTTGCTCTCACTAGAGACAGTGGCAGCTGGGAGTATCCTGTCAAAATGGCCAAAGAATTCTGACAATTCCTGACTCCAGAGGAAAATCATGGAATCTCTCTGAGCAAGAGACTAGGTCCCCAAATCCAGGAGGAGGCCTTCCCCAGGTCCCAGTGCCAGACTAAGGCGAGAGAATGGGGGGGGGGGGCTACTGAAAAGGGTACTTCATGGCCCCCAAACTTCAGGCCCACTGGGGATCAGTAAGGCCCATCAGCCTGTGGTCTGATCAGCCTGAAGCCAAATGCCTTGGTCCATCTTCTGTTGCTAGAACAAAATACCCAAGCTGGGATAATTGCTAAAGAATAGAAGTTTCTTTGGCTCACGGCTCAGGAGCACAGTGTCAGCATGTGTGAGGGTCTTCTGGTTGTGTATAATCTGACGGGGTAAGACCATCAGAGTGACACTTGAACATCTCGCACCTTCCTGATCAGTTCCTCAAGTCCCCATAGCTAAATGGCATCCACACGTGGCTGGGGGACTGAGCTGGCAAGTTTTTGCGGGGTACACATTCAAATCTCAGCACAGGCCTAGACCTGAGCGGGTGGGCGGAGGGCTGATCACAGGTATGCAAGAAGGGACAAAGGAAACCTTGTAGAAGGAATAAGGGGACAAAAAGGCGGCCAGAAGAAAGCCAACTAGAGAGTAATGGGGCCAGGCTGTTAATGATGCCTGTATTGTAGGTTCCCAAATATTTTAAGTTTGATTTTTCTTTTTTGCAGTGTTAGAGGTTGAAGCCAGGGCCTTGTGTCTTCCAGATTCCAAATAAAAGCTCTACCACTAAGCTCCATCAAACTGTATTCTATATACTAATAAAGAATATATATACTTATATCAATCTATATCTCTATATACTATAAAAATCTCTAACTGCATTCTATATATTTATAGGGAATATATATACTTATATAGAATATATATCTATATATAGTACACATAATCTCTAACTCCATTCTATGTACATATATACACACACACACACAACACACACACACACACACACACACACATTCATATAATCTCTTAGCTGCATTTTAAATACTTATTCCTACACCCACAGGTACGTGTAGCTGTCACTCCTCATCAAAGAAGCTTCTTCTTCTTCTTTTTTTTTTTTTTTTGTAGCAGACAGACGGTTACAGAAAGCCGTCACTGGTCAAAATGCAGAGATCAACTGGCCACAAGGTGCCTGACCCCTGTTGATACATTTAAAACACAGCCCCTCCACCTGAGGCTCAGGAGACACGGGGGAAGAGGGGGAGGAAAGGTTTTAAAAGCCAGAAGCCCAGGACTGTTGCTGTGAGACAATCTGTCCTGAGTGGGGTGGGGGAGGAGACAAAGCAGAGGGGGTACGGAGGAGGGGCATCTGGGAAGAGCTGGGGGGAGGAAGGAGGTGAATATAATCAAGATACATTGCATGAAATTTCCAAAGAATTAATAAAATCATTATTATATTCTCTGAAAACAAAACCCTAGCAAACAAACTAATGAACTAAAAGAAAGCATGATCACTCCTGGAAATGCCCCAGCCCCACACATGACCCTCATTCAAGATCGCCATTATGGCTACATTCTTTTATTTTAATTATTTTTTATTTTATGTACATTGGTGCTTTGCCTGCATGTATGTTGTGTGAGGGCATCAGACAGTTGTGTGAGCTACATGTGGGTGCTGGGAATTGAACTTGGGTCCTCTGGAAGAGCAGTCAGTGTGCTCTTAACGGCTGAGCCATCTCTCCAGCCCCTGTGACAACATTCTTAAAAGTTATTTTACTTATATTAAAAGGTGAATGTGTGTGTGTGTGTGTGTGTGTGTGTGTGTGTGTGTGTGTGCTGTACCATCTCTCCCAGTGCTGGGAAGTCAAACCCAGGGACTCCTGCATACCAGGCAAGCATTCTACCAACAGAGCTACACCCCTTGCCCTGGCATTGAACTTCTGATCCTCTCCCTGCCTCAAGTTCTAGAATTATAGGCAGTATTTCCATACCTTATTTTGCTTTTGTGAGATTAAGTCTCATTTAGTACACTAGGCTGTCTCTAAATTCACTATGTAGCCCAGACTGGCCTCAACTCACTGCAATCCTCCTGCCTCAGCCTCCTTAGTGCTAGGATTACAGATCTGAGCCAGCACACCTAATTGACCGTAAGTCCCTTCATTTTCAGCGTGGCTCCCTGGTCTACCTCAGTGTGTCTATTCTTGGGTTTCAAGAGAACCGGGAGATGTAGAATCCTCTAGGCCCTGCCCCAGCCAGGGGCCCCAGGCCTCCCACAGACTTTAAGGTTTGACCACATTCTACTTTCTCTAGGAGGCTGCTCTGTGGAGACCGATGAGAACACAGAGCAGAGTGTGCCCAGCGACCTCTGCAGAACTTTGCACAAGGCATTCTGAGGTTTGCAAGTGGCTCACCCCAGACTTAGTGCCGGATGCCAGTCAGGGAGAATGCACATGGCTGTTCCACCATCTCCAAAAACCACTGAGAACTGGGACGGGAGGACAACAAACCAATGCATGTCCCAAACGAGAAACAGGTGGCTTCCTGCGAGCATATCCTAATGCGGCCTCGTCTTGGTTTTCCCCTCTCCAATGTGGTTCCCATTTGCATGGGGCTGAGTCTTTAGAGCCTGTAGCCCAGATGCAAAAGGATATAAATTACAGTTGGCCACTCCAGCCTGCCTGCTTGGGATTGTGGCATAAACATTAAGGCAAAGGCTTACTGATTATAAGGGAGAGACACCAAAGAGAGCCAGGGAGGGTTGGGTAGCATCCCCCCCCCCACACACACACAAATTGTCCTGTCTCTGCTTCTTTTTTGCATGAAGAAAGGGGCCAGCCCAATTCTCCCAGGTGCCTTTAAGGACGAGGCATCCTAACAATGGACAAGGAGGACCTGAAGTATTCATCCTCACACCTCAGTCACTCTAGGAACATGAACGTTGTTTCCCTCCATTCCCGTTCTCTGCCCAAGCTGGGTCCCGCTATCTGAGGTTTCCCAGACCCCAAGAGCTATTCTGATCCTTGATGGAATATTCCTGGGCATTTGGTTTAGCAATCCACTGATGTTCTACCCCCTGGATCTTGGCGTCTCTCCTCTTTTAGACCACAGCAATTAGCCCTGATTACAGAATGAATGTATAGTTCTCCTTGGCCGCTGTGTGCAGACCCTGGTCTTCAGAAAGTGGGGGATGTGTATGTTGAAGGTGCAGCGGAAGGTCCCAGTGGGTCAAGTTTCTGATCTTCTCAGTAGGATGTGGTGGAGCACTGAGGAGACCCCAGCCCTGCAGAGTCAGAGATCTAAGAATAAGCGCACGATCAGCCTAGACTATGTGATGGCGGGGGGGGGGGGCTGCTTGAAGCCCCTCTGTCCCTCCACTTGAAACCATACTGGCCTAAGTGGTACTCTAACCTTTAGGAAAATTGGATGCCCCTCCCTGAGCCTCCCAGCTTCATCCAGCCTGTATCAGGGAACCCTTTCCAAGGACCCTTAGCTCAAGATGGTGGCCTCAGGGGGTGGGGAGCACCTCCTGCCGCATCCCTTCACCAACAGGCAGCCTGGGGCAAAACATCCTACACCACAGAGAACTTCTAAAAATATGATGTTTTTGTCAGAGAACCACCTACTTCCTTCAGGCTTTGATCTTCATACAGGCTCTTTTACTGACAATAACAGTCTGAAGCTGCCATCTTCTTCTGGGGGTTACATGTCCAAGAACCTGAATCCCTAGCTGGGCATGGTAGTCCCTGGGCTTTTTGCACATGCTCAGTTGGTGACAGCTTATGCAGGTGGTCCTGCCCTGGGTGAGGAGGTCTGGGGCAGGGTCAGAGGCTGCCAGAGCACCTATCAGGTGCAGAACTTTATACAAGTTTATAAGATCCCACCATCTAAATCTAGGGCAATTAGTGATAGAAATATCAGCACTCAAATAAGGAGGTCAGGAATGGAGGATGGGGAGGTGGGAGAGATTAAGCTTTCCCCTAATTAATTAATTAATTAATTAAGTGGTTAAGAGCACTGTCTGGTCTTCCAGAGGTCCTGAGTTCAATTCCCAGCAACCACATGGTGGTTCACAACCATCTGTACTGGGATCTGATGCCCTCTTCCAGCATGCAGGTGTACATGCAGAGGGAGCACTCATTTACAATAAATAAATAAATAAATAAATAAATAAATAAATAATAGAAAACAAAAAAAAAAAAACAAAAACAAACAAACAAAAAAAAAAAACGGAGGATTAATTGCCTTGAGTCCTGTCTCATGTAGCCAGCTGGTTTCAGGCTTGCTATGTAGCTGAGATCTGGCCGTTACCCTTGAACTCCTGACCCTTCTGCTTCTACCTCCCAAGTGCAGAAACAAGAGAATCCTTGGCACTTACTGCCTAGGCAATCTGATGGTTTACAGCTTTGCCAGGATTTGCCAAAAGTCCAGCAAACATCTGCAATAAACGTCCCTTTTAGCTCGTGCTTTGCAGAGGCGAAGGGGTGATTATAGCTTCCCAGGTGAGAACATGGCTCCCTGGCTTGTAGTGAGCTATAGGTATTGGAGTACACCTTGTGATCCTCTAGAGCTGGATACAAAAGGTACTCCACTGCAGATGTCCTGCAGGAAGCCCCCAGCCTTCTGGAGTGTGAGTCAAAACTACGTATGTAAAGCTCACGTTGTGTTCCATGTTGAGTGCTACCCCAGGGATGTTGGGAATGGTAGTCCTGCACATGTGTTCAGCATGTTCACATGAAGATAGGCATGCCAGGCATGCAGTTTCAACACTCAGGAGTTCCTGAATTTGAGGCCAGCCTGGGATATATATTGAGACCCTGGAGAGGTTGTGGGGAGAAGAAGGAGGAGGAGGAATTAAAGACTGGGGAAGAGAAAGAGAAGGTTGGAGGAGGAAGGAAGGGAGGAGGAGAAGGAAGGAAAAGGAAGAAGGAAAAGGGGGAAAGGAGGGAGGAGAAGGGGAGGGAGAAGGGGAGGACATACACAGATACACACATATATACACATACACATATATATACACAAACACACATACACATACAAACATAACACACATACATATTTACACACACACACACACACACCTGTAATCCCAGCATTTAGGCAGCAGAGACATGAGAATCAGGATTTAAGGTCTCCTTTGGCTACATAAATTAGTTTGAAGCTAGACTATGCTACTTGAGACCCTGTTTCAAAACAGCAATGAAAGGGGCAGGGAATATCACTCCCTTTAATCCCAGCACTCAGGAGGCAGAGGTAATCAGACCTCTGAGTTAGAGACCAGCCTGGTCTACAGAGCAAGTTCCAGGACAGATAGGGCTACACAGAGAAACCCTGTCTTAAAAAACAAAAATAAATAAAAGAATGAGCAGAAGGGAGGGAGGGAGGGAGGGAAGGAGAGAGGGAAAAAAGGAGGGAGGGAGGGAAAGAAAGAAGGAAAAAACAGAGACAGAGGAGGCTGGGGATGTGGCTCCGTGGATAGAGTGTTTGTGTAGCACACACAGAGCCTGGAGTTTGATCTCTAATACCGTATACACAAAATTGGGTTTGTAATCCTAGTACTTGGAAGGCAGAGGCAGGGGGATCAGAAATTCAAGTTCATCAGGGCCCAGCCTGATATAAGAGACACTGTCAGGGGGAGAGAGAGAGAGAGACACACACACACACACACACACACACAGAGAGAGAGAGAGAGAGAGAGAGAGAGAGAGAGAGAGAAGAGAAGAGACAGAGACAGAGACAGAGACAGAGACAGACAGAGACAAACAGAGACAGACAGAGACAGACAGAGACAGAATAAAAGAAAACCCAGCAAGGCTGCAGACTGAGGTAGCCTGTCCCTACAAGATTCAAGGCTGATGCACACATGATTTAAAGAGAGAGAGAGAAAGAAAGAAAGAAAAATATTCAAAGCTGAAAATCCTACCTTGCCCAACCCTTGCAGGTCTGTGAGTGTTCGCTGGCTGGTGACATCCTTTACCTGACTCCAGATGTGACTCCAGATGTGCCCCATTGTCAGAGGAGTCCTTGGAGAGATTGCACATTGTCTAAGGCTCCTGATTTGGACTCTAAACAATGTGCTGGTTTGAAAGGATCAGGTCAGTGCCAGGAAGGCAGGACAAGTACCACATCACCCAAGCTCTGGAGTAGTTAAAGGTGAGTTAGGGGTGGTTAGGGAGCCACCCCTCCCTACTGCCCTGAGAGACCTGAGCTAAGGTTCTTCAGAAGGCAACAGCCCAAAATGCAGTCAAGACATCCATGCCCTTATAGGCCATTCCCTGTTCTGGGAAGCACAGTAGGACTCCATTGACCCTGCCCCACAACTGTGAGTCCACTGTGGCCTCACAAGGAGTAATTGTTATTCACTTACATTTGGCAGCACCAGTGCCACTGAGGTAGCCCAGAAACCAGAGCTGTCTGACTCCCAGTTCAGAGGGCCCAGTGGGGTGGTTGGCCCCTGTTGCCCTGCTACATGGCTTAATGGAGGGTCAGCAGGCAGAGAACTACCTCATCCTAGCAAGCATGATGTGTTCCTGTGGGGGACTCTGGGATCCTTCCTGCAGGGTGCAGGCCACTGACCTCCAGACAACCCTGGTCCTTTACACGAAAAGTGCTGGTGCAACCAAACACTGGGGACAAAATGTGGCTGAGGATACAGCTCAGTGACAGAGTTTAGCATGTCTGAGGCCACACATTTGATGCTCAACTCATCATTAAAAGGGGGGCAGGATAAAGGCAGGGCACAATGCTAGGGAGTAGGAGAGCATTTACTGCTCTTACAGAAGACCCAAGTAGTTCCAGCTCCAGGGAGATCTAATACTTCTGACCTCTGCAGGCATGTGAACTCACATAAAAATAAATTTTAAGGCCACTTGTAGAGGCACAAGTCTTTAATCCCAGCACTGGAGAGGCAGAGACAGAAAAATCTATGAGTCTGAGACTAACATAACTTGCAGAGTAAGTTTCTAGAAAGCCAGGGCTACAAAATGAGACTTTTTCTCAACAAACAAATAAATAAGAAAAAAAATAAGAAGGAGAGACATCCAGGGAAAGAGTAAGGCATACTTGAGATGGTCATGGACTCCTTAAAATAAAAGACCTTCACCGGGCAGTGAAAAAAAAAAGGAGGAGGAGGAAGAAGAGGAGGAGGAGGTCAGAGGTCCACCATTTACTGTTCATATTATAGTCTCTATATAATGGTACCTTCTGGCTATCTGCAGTGTCAGCCTTGGTAGCAACTGAAGCCAGACTGCCGTGAAGGCCTGGCTGTCTAGAATACAGGACCTTACAGCTCACCTTTCTCCCCACCAGTCAGCATGGAGACTCAATGACCTACAAGTCCTCCTCAGTGCTTTGCAAGTTCCACAGAGCCAAATGCAGAGCTCCAGCCAAGGCAAGAGGCCAGGACTAGGGTCATACATGGTGACTCTGTGTGTGTGTGTGTGTGTGTGTGTGTGTGTGTGTGTGTGTCACACACACACAAGCAGGTTCATTTGACCATGTGTGCATCTAGGAGGTCAATGTGGGGTATTTTTCTCAATCACTCTTAGGGTTGTTTGTTTTGATACAGGGTCTTACTAAGTAACCCTTGCTAGTCTAGAACTCACAGAGATCCACCTGCCTCTCTAGAGCTGGGAGGGGCATTTGCTATCCACAGCTTCCACTTTAATTTTGAGACTGTCTTACTGAAACTGGAGCTCACCAGTTGACTGGCCAATGATGTCCTGTGTCCTCCTGTCTGTACACACAAGCACTGGCACAACACACACACATACACACAACCATACATGGCTTTTTCCATGCGTGTTGGAGGCCTGGATTCATGTCCCCATGTTGGCACAGCAAGAGCTTCACCCACTGAGCTGTCTCCCAGCCTCCCAGCCTCTTGCTTTTATAGCCTCTTGCTTTTATGTTGCTGGGGTGGGGGAAGAGTGTTTGTTTTGAGATAAGGTCTCATGTAGCCCAGGGTGGTCTTGAACCTGCATCTCTCCTGCCACAGCCCCAACAAGTTCTGGGATCACAGGCACATATGCCCATGGTTAGCTCAGACATGTTACCCTAAAAACTCAGAAGTCTAACAACCCAAAGAAAAATGGATGAAAGTCATAGAGTGCTAAGAAATGAAGAATTAAAAGTGTGCTCTTGAGGCTGGAGAGATGGCTCAGAGATTAAGAGCACTGACTAATCTTCCAGAGGTCCTGAGTTCAATTCCCAGCAACCACATGGTGGTTCACAACCATCTGTAATGGAATCTGATGCCCTCTTCTGCTGTGTCCAAAGACAGCTACAGTGTACTCATAGACATAAAATAAGTAATTCTTTTCTAAAAAGCAGACCCTCAATCCTGTGGCAGAACAGAGCACAGATACAGTGGGATATGTCTGTTCTATCAGAAGGCCATCATCCCATTTGGTAACTAGTGGGGCTGTGGTGAACCACACAGCTCTGAGCCAGGAGCTACCCTATGGAGGCAACGTTCTTATCACAATGGCAAGCCAAATGCTCTTCCTGTTTGGGCAAGATTTCTACAGCTAGGGAGTAGCCACAGATAGACTTGCCTACATGGGAAATATACCCAGCATGGATTACTGCTACAAGTGTCAGAAACACCTGGATGATGTTTAAAAGAGGGGCAGCTCATTTATTTAAACATAGTTCATCACACAAGGCACCACTAAAACAGACAGTGGGCTGGTGAGATGGCTCAGCAGTAGGACACTCGCCACAAAAACCTGGTGGCATGTGTTTAATCCCCAGAACCCACACTAAGGTGGAAGGATAGATCTAACTCCACAAAGTTATCTTCTAACCTCCCTAGCCTATGGTGCATGCCTCGCACTAATGATTAACACATAAATATTTATAAAAATAAAATGTGGGAGGGACAGAGGGATGGCTCAGTGGTCAAGAGCACTTGTTCTTCTTGCTGAGGACCCAGGTTTGGTTCCCAGCACCTACACAGTGGCTGACAACTGCCTATAATACCAGTTTCAGGAGATCTGATGCCTTCTTCTGGCCTCCACTTGCATTCTGACTCATGTACACACACCACAGACACACATAAATAAAAATAAATCTTTTTCAAAAATATACAAGGTAAAATGAGGGACTTATGGAGTCTAGCTACTGGCCAGTTGCTGGCTCCGGGTGGCAGCAAGAGTCACCGTCATTGTCAGTGTGTAGTTCCAGAGGGTAACTCCATCCCTACCCCTTCCCCGAAGGCAGTCCTCGTTAAATTCAGTGGGTTACAAAACAAAGACAGCTGGGCATGGTGGCACACCCCTCTAATCCCAGCACTCAGGAAGCAGAGGCAAGTGATTCTCTGTGAGTTTTAGGACAGTCTGGTTTACATAGAGAGTTCCAGGACATCCAGAGCTACATAGTAAGACCCTGTCTCAACAAAACAAACAAAATAAAAAAAAACCCAAAGGGGGCTGGAGAAATGACTCAGCAGTTGAAAGCACTGACTGCTCTTCTAGAGGTCCAGAGTTCAATGCCCAGCAACCACATGGTGGCTCACAAGCATCTGTACTGGATCTGATGCTCTCTTCTTCTGTCTGAAGACAGCGACAGTGTACTCATATACATAAAATAAATAAATCTTAAAAAAAACCCAAAACACCAAAAGGCTATGATAGTGGGGAGGTCTCAGTGGGAGGGGGGAGATGAGGGAGGGTTAAGAGTATGAACAGAATGCATTATATATATGTATAAAATTGTCAAGGCCAGGCATGGTGGTACACACCTTTCATTCCAGCACGTAAGAAGCAGAGGCCAGCCTCTTAACATAGTGGGACCCTGTCTCAAAATATAAAAAAATAAATAATTAAAATAAAAATGAAGTTGTCAACAACCTCCTTAAAAGGTAAGGTGAGGGCTGGAGAGATGGCTTAGAGGTTAAGAGCACTGACTGCTCTTCCAGAAGTCTTGAGTTCAATTCCAGCAACCACATGGTGGCTCACAACCATCTATAATGGGATCTGATGCCCTCTTCTGGTGTGTCAATGTACTCATACACAAAAAGAATAAATACATAAATAAATCTTAAAGAAAGTGCACATTTTTTAAAAAAGGTAAGGTAGATGACCAGGGAGGACAACACTCAGGGTTGACCTCTGACCTCCACATGCATATACATATGCACATGTTCATCCTTACCCCACCTCCCTCCATATATAGACACCTACCTACCCTCATCCCCATACCTCCAACAGTCACCTGGTCCTGAATGTTCATAACGACAAGACTGAGACACTGTGACAAAAACACGAAGTCTCACTCTAACAGACACCGCAGTTGTAGAATATTTGATGGCACTGTGAACCCCAAGACTGTGTTAGTTACTGGGAAAACCTGTTTCTAGTTGTGGTGTGGCTCAGCCGTAGCACACACCTTTAATCTAAGAGCTTTCTGTTTATTATAAACAGGATTAAATAAAGTGAACCATAGGCCAAGAGGCATAGCAAGCAACCTGTTGACAGGGAGTGAACATGGGGGAAAAAAAAAACCATAGAGAGTAAGAGGGAGTCAGTTTGAAGGGTTTTGAGTTGGTTTGGAGAAGGAGAACTTCCACATCGGCTGTGTAGGAAGGTCAGCTGGGTGTTTCTCTGCCTCTCTAAGCTAGCAGGCTTTCACCCCAGCATCTGGCTCCTGAGTCTTTATTAGCAAAATTGAATGTTTGTTATTTTGTTTAAAACAACACACAGAGATTCTAAGAGCTGGTTTGGCCTGGTCTATGGCCTAGGCTATGGCATGATGGCTATCCTTTCTCCAGCCCACATCTTCAGATAGACTGTGGGGGCTCCCTGCAGGCACACCAAAGCCTTCACACAGCTGGTAGCCGTGAGCTGTAGGTTTTCAGACTTTCAGCCCTTGATAGAAGATTCCATTGGATGGAATTCTCATTTCCCAACAGCGGTTCCAGCTTCTCTGCTTCCGCACACATCACTGTGCAGCCAGACACCGTCAACACCAATGAGTCCTGACCCAAGACCCTCAGGACCCTTCACAGAGCCGAGATCAGATCACTGAAGCCCCCAAGGTCTCAAACATCCCTACCCTCAGCCCAACATTTTGATCAAGGCATCTTGTTTTCTCTTGGAAACCCAGGCTGGATTGATTAACAAATGCATCTATTAGTTAACCTCAGAATTTGGTTTGGAAAGGAAACTCACAATGAAAGAAAAAGTTCGCACTAAATAACATCTCTACTTAAAAGTCCGAATGGAAAACACTCATGAACAAAAAGTCCCCACAGAGTTCATTAGCTGGAGACTCAGCCCTGCGGCTGCTCACCGAGGGTCCTGGGGAAAGAGGCTTTTCAGATCAGAACATCCCAGGACTCTCTTAATGAACCCTCAGATTCTTGGCCTCACAACTCAGGGAACTGAAGTAAAGGCTCACCTAGGTTTATAAAAGTAGCTTTATTCAAAGCAAATTGCTGGTAGAGATCAGAAGCACACCATGAGGATCAGAGGGATGGATCAGTGGTTAAGAATGCATACAGCTCTGGTAGAGGACCCAAGTTCAGTTCTCAGTACCCATATCACAGCTCACAACAACCCGTAGCTCCAATTCCAAGGAATCCAATGGCTCCTCTGGCCTCTCTCAGGCACCTGCATTCATGTGTAGAAACACACACACATACACACACAAATAAAAATAAATGTTTTTAAGATTAATTTTTTCTTTTATTTTATGAGTGTCTTGTGTTGCATGTATGTATGTCACATGTGGGCCTGGTCCCCATGGAGGCCAGAAAAGGACATCAGATCCCCTGGAACTAGAGTTACAGATGGTTGTGAGCTGCTGTATGAGTGTTAGGAATGGAACCTGGGTCCTCTGCAAGAGTAGCCAGTGTTCTTAACTGCTAAGTCATCTATCCGATGCCCCAAAATAGTTTTTAAAAGATTGACACCAGGACACAGGAGTGAGGCTACTTGGGTTCTGATTATTGTTTGGGGCAGGCTTCCTTTTATAGGATTCTAAAGAAGACTTTTGGTTGCTAGGGTCATAGTTCGGGTGGGGTTCTATGTTGATTGACAGATTAAGTAACCATTTCTCTGCTGTGCATTATCCTTCTCATAATACATCTGACTTTTTCTTTTTTCTTTCTTCCTTTTTTTCTTTCTTCTTTTTTCCCTGGGGAGGGTATTATTTGAGACATGGGTCTCACTATGTAACTCGACCACACTATGTAGGCCTGGCTGTCCTGGAACTCACTATGTAGACCAGGATGGCCTTGAACTCACAGAGATCTGCCTGTCTTTGCCTCGAAAGTGCTGATACTAAAGGTGTGCACCACAACCACCCAGCTAATGCATCTGATTTTAATCACACGCACACTCAGTTATGCATATGCTTGAAAAGGTAAATAGGGGATTCTCCCTATAAGTTTGCTTTGAGGAGAATTTGTCTTAATGTGCACACACTCAAGGCTGGATGGGCCCCCTATCCTCCTACCCAGGTATAAGTGGAATATGGGAGAATAGAATTTGAGTCTGAAAATTGTTAAGATACAGTTTGACGTAGGTGAGACAAGAAAGACTCCAGTTTTTCTACATCTTCCCTACAGCAGTTTTATATAAAACTGTTACAGACTTATAAAAAAGATATAAAAAAAAATCCAGGAAGCAGGCAGACACTAACTGAATTATGAGACTCAGAACTGTGAAATTTCCTCCTGCGAGGCAACTCATCCTCCAGCTGGCATTGGCCTTCCCCAGACTGGGAATCAGAGAAATGTCAATTCTTTGAGGCCCATTGCTTCAACAGTCTGACAGCCAAAGGGAGGGAAGGACACAAGTCTTTCTCTTCTTCCTCCCTCCCCCTCTTTCACAATCCCTCCTGCTCCCTCTGTGTTCCTCTATCACCAGGGTTCCATGTAGCCCAGGCTGGCCTTGAACTCACTATGTAGCCCAGGCTGGCCTTGAACTCATTATATAACCAAAGACAGCTTTGAGCTTCCAGCCCTCCTGTCTCCACCTTCCAAGTACCAGGTTACAGGCATGTGCCCCACTGTGTGATACAGAGTCTGGACCCAAATGCCTGGTAACAGTCTGAACTTTCAGGAAGTTGGGCCCAGGCATAGGGATCAGTCTACATGAGCCAATAAGCTATCCTCACCCCCACTCCAAGCAAACAGTCAGGCATGCTGGCTCATGTCTGTAATCCCAGCACTCAGTGAAGCCTAGGTAGGAGGATTGTCATGAGATTATCTCTCCTCTCAAGCCAACGAGATGGCTCAGGGGTAAAAACACCTGCCATGGTGCCTGAGGACCTGAGTTGAATTCTCAGATTCCATGTAGTAGAAGGAGAGAATCAGCTTTCAGAGGTTATCCTCTGACCTACACACCACACACACACACACACACACACACATCATGAAATAAACAAACAAACAAACAAATGGAATAAAGAATATTTTCTAGGGACTGGAGAGATAGCTCAGGAGTTAAGAGCACTGGCTGCCCCTATAGAGGACCTGTGTTCAATTCCCAGTACCCCACAACATCAGGCAGCTCACAACCACATATGACTCCAGCTCCAGAGATTCTGACACCCTTTTCTGGCCTCCAAGGGCACTGCATGCAAGTGGTATGAAGACATACATATAGGCAACACACACACACACACACACACACCAGGGCTTCAGAATGGCTTTCTGCCATAAGATCACAAGCACGCATTCCCATTGGCCACGGTGGCAGGGACGCAGGCCAGGAGACGATACAGATCATCTGTAGACCTGGCTCAGGTACAGCTGGATGGCTGACTTCAACACAGAATAGAATTTCAGGATGACCAGTACGAGAGCGGGAGCTGATTTAAAATAGAGAAAGGCATTCAAGAAAACAAAATAAAACACCCCCAAATATGGGTGTGGGCTTTTGCTGGAGTCACAAGGAGGTGTCTTGACATTAATCACATTTGCCATTTAGGTGGGTTTCCATGTTACATCTCAAAGGATTGCTAAGAAGTTTATTTATTTTTTTCTCATTTCTTTCTTTTTGATAAGTGAGATTGCAGTGTGGCTCGGAGACAGGATGAAAGTCTGATAAAATAAAACCAGGGAGTTAGAATAAAATAAAACTAGGGGGTTAGATCATGCCTTTTTATTGTCAAGGGTGCTCCTGGGAAGAATCCTGGAGAACTACAGATGACAGCTGGGAAGGGAGAAAGGCCTTAAGCCAAGGCTGTTGTATGAAGAGATAAATAAATAAATAAATAAATAAATAAATAAATAAATAAATATTTAAAGACCCAGGGATCCTCAGCTAAAAAGAGGCTTTCAACAGGACATTTTCTTCCCCATGTTCCCAAGATTTTCCTTGTCTTTCAAGCTTGCACGACCAAGCCAGCTGGGACCATTTTGAAATTATTAATTATTTTTTCACAACTTCATATATGTGTATAATGAACTCCCCCCGTTTCTTTTATGTTTACCTAGCGTCTTTACACGGAGGCCCTCAGGGTGTACTAAGGGTACCAACTTCAGCAGTGGCCAGAGCCAGGTCTCCAGGAGAAGGAAGTGGCTAGGGTCCTCTCTGGCAGGGAGTGTTGAGAATCTTGGGGGGACAGAGAGGCACCTCAGTCTCCCAAGTCTTCTAGGGCAGGCACCCTTTCTTCCCCAGTCATTTGCATCCGATTTGCATGTGACACAAAGGCCGGAAAATTCCCCCTGACGCTGACTTTGCGCTCAAAACTACAGCACCCAGTAGCAGACAGGGTACCCTGCCCTTTATCTAGAAGCAGGGTCTGTGCAGCCTGGGACCCAGGTTCCTACCTCGAAGTGACGGCAGCTGCGGTGAAGGTGGCAGCGGTAGATACAGGCAGAGCAAAACAAGATACTTTCACGCGTGACTCACCCCCAAGGACCAGAAGCAAAGCTACAGTGTGAAAACCAGAGCTAGCTTATTCTGGGCGGATGAGGAGGAAAGTGGTGGGGAATCCCCTCCAACTTAAGCTACTTCACTCTGCTAAACACCCTAGCCATGACCGGAGTGCTCTAGAAACTTCCAAGAAAGTGCGGGCTCCTGGTCTTCTGTGCTGGGCAGGCACACTGCTCAGTTTTCACTGCCTGGCCCTTGGAGTCTCTGAACCTAAGTCTCAGAAAGCAAACCCAAACAGAGAACCAGGCGGCTGGAGGAGCACCATGCCAAGAGACATGGAGATTCTTGTCCAAATGGACAAGCTGCTGACTTCAGGCTCCAGGGTCTTTACCACACTCCTGCTTTTCTCAGCGTGGCTTCCTCCTCCTAATCCAGCCGTGAGCAATCCCACATGCTTCCAATGAAGTCCTGTTTTGCCCAGGACCACCAGAGCTGACTTCTCCAGCCTTCAAGCAATAATTCCAAAACACGCACCCCAGGGTGGCAGGCTGCCCCGAAGTCCTTGGCAAAGGCCGTTTTTTCGGCTCCTGACACACCCATTCTTGGGTTTTCTGCCATCTTCTCTATTCACGACAGACCGACTTGGCTTTAAAAGTACTCTAGCCAGCCTCCACCGCGACCCTGAGTACTTCCTCCCTCTGAGCCCCTTAGTCCCCTCACCTGTAAAACAAAGCTCTTAATTATGCTCAAACGGGTGAGGTAAAGCATAAATGAGATAAGGAGAGATCTGCTGTAGGGGTGGCAACCCAGTACACCTGGGTTCTCTTAGCTGTCCTATTTCTTCTCAATGATACGAGTTTTCTGTGAGCTCTGCCCTTCGCTTGCCCTGTCCAGTTGTTCTTTCCTGGCTACCAAAAAGCAAGAGGAGCGTGGTACGCCATCCATTGCTCAGGAAGGCAGCAAATCACTATCACTTCCACTTCAGATTGAGAAACTGAGGTCCCAAGATGGTCTCCCAAACCAACTCCCTAGGTTCAAATCCCATCGCTAGAATTTAGAAGCTGTGTGATCTTGGGCATAATCATCTGGGTCCTTCAAGTCTGTTGATCTGAAAGTGAGTAGGTCCCTCTGCCCTAAGCATCGGGAACTTTGATTTCAAAGAATATAATCATGGCTTTGTGGCCATACAAGAAAAAATTTTTCATTAATTTTACATTAATTGTGTGTGTGTGTGTTTTCATGTGTGTCATCACATGTGCAAAGGACAACTTGTAGGAAGGAGTTGGTTCTCTCCCTCTACCAGGGATCAAATCCAGGTCATCAGTTTTGGTATTAAGAGCCTTTATTAGCTGAATCATTTTGATGAGCCAAGAAATTACCTATATTCTTTTCTTTTCTTTCTTTCTTTCTGTCTTTCTTTTTTAAAGACAGAGTTTTTCTGTGTAATAGCCTTAGCTGTCCTAGAACTTGTTATGTAGATCAGGCTGGCCTTGAACTCACAGAGATTTACCTTCCTCTGCCTCCTGAGTGCTGGGATTAAAGACATG
This sequence comes from Mastomys natalensis, assembly GCA_021653895.1. NCBI lineage: Eukaryota > Metazoa > Chordata > Mammalia > Rodentia > Muridae > Mastomys > Mastomys natalensis. The sequence goes on from JAJTUV010000870.1 coordinate 44,340, forward strand.
AGCCACTACTGCCAGATGAAAATATCTATATTCTTAAATCAGGCAAATATCTGATTCCAGCACTCAAGAGCTATGTAGAGGTTGGACAATCAGAAGTTCAAGGTCATTCTTAGCTATACAGCTAGTTCAAGGCCAATATGGGCTAGATGAGACTGTTTCAAATAAAAACAAAATAATAAAATAAAAGTTTAGGGATATTTATTTCAACGATTAAGAGTGAAAGGACCTAGCCAGGGTAGTGGCCCACACCTGTAAGCCAGCACTTGTGGGAAGAGCAGGAGCTCGAGGCTGTCCTTAACTGAGTTCCTCAGAATGCAGAGAGAGCCACTATTGGAAAGGAAAGGGGAATAGGTTCTCCTTTGAGGGACCCAGCATTCGAACAGCAGAATTTGTTTCACACTACTGCAGGGCAGAGATTGTCCTCTTCCGGAACCAACCACCAGGGGGCGCCTATGCACAGCCCCTGCTGCCCGCACTTACAGCCTCCCCATGCAGAGAGCAGGGGGCTGTTGAGTGGGTCCCTGGGTAAGGCTGGCCCAAGGCAGTGAATAAGTGGATTGCTTGATAATGAAAGGGGCTCAGTCCCACTACCCACAGCTGAAGGTTTGATTTTCACATGCACTTGAATTTTTTTTATGTATGATACATGTATGTCAAATGCGCCTGTGCCTGTGGAGGACAGAAGAGAATGTCAAGTCTCCTGGAGCAGGAGTTACAGGCAAGTGCCTATACACAATGAACCAACACCGCAGTTCATGAGATTTTATTTCATATTTTTATTATATTATTATTAACATTATGGTTATTATTTTGTTTTTTAAGACAGTGTTTCTCTATGTAGTCCTGACTATCTGGAACTCACTTTGTAGACCAGGCTACCCTTACTCACAAAGATCCCCCTGCCTCTGCCTCCTGAATGCTAGGATTAAAGGCATGGGCCACCACTGTCAGACTCATGCATTTTTTTAAAAAAACTGATAACATTAAATAGTTTCAATTTTTGTTCCAAAAGCAATAATGCTTTTTACATGAAATGGTGTTTTTAGTTTGTTTGTCTTATATTCAAAATTATATAAGACTTCCTTAGAGCTAAGCATAGTAACTCACATCTACAATCCCAGCGTTTTGGGGAGGCTGAGGCAGAAGGATTGTCATAAGATTGAGGTCAGCCTGGGTGACTTATGGAGTTCCAGGTCAGTTTGGGCTAAAGAGTGAGACCCTGTCTTATCATGCGATCTATATTTGTGGGCAATAAGGTAAAAGAAATCTCAATGACTGTGGGCCTCAGTTTCTCCTGGACACATGCATGTCCACCAGGTCTGCTCTTCTGTCCTAGCTTCTCTGAGGTCTGTCTCTTCGGTGTTCCTTCAGCATGTACTTTACAGAACCCCTTACTCCCAGTCCCCTCACTCTCCCTGGTCACACTGGTCCTGGCTGTTCTCAAATCCCTCCGAGACCCACCTGGCATCTCTCACACTCATCTATACAGTGCCACCCCCTAGCTCCTGTTCTCTGTGTCTGGGCAGCCTGGGTAACGAGTAGGCCCTGACTAACCCTTCCACTGAACTCCCAACCAACCTAAAAGCTTGTGCCTGGGGCAACTTTGGGACTTTCTGTGGGCACAAAGGAAAGGTCTTGTGGGGAACACAGACGCTCTGTGGGTCAGCCTCACGCAAGACTCTCAGAGGCCAAAGGGACTGAGGGCTTTCCCCTGCAGGTCTGCATCTCTTCCTCAAAGCCAACCGGGGAACAGCCACTCACCCAGGCAGTAGTAGTTTGGCAAACACACACACACACACACACACACACACACACCACACACACACACACCATTGCTTTGCAAAGTCCAGGCTGGAATAGATTCCTTGAAACTATCACATAGACATCCCACTTTGGGGTTCTCAGAACAGGCCCAGCAAAGAGCAGGCAGCATTTCTATGACTGCAAGGCAAGATGAAGGAATTGGGGTTAATCTCTGGACATTCCTCAGTCCTTGTTCTTGCCTTCCCAAAATCCAACTGCCAAGTATGAGGCCCTGAGTCAGGACTGAGGGCCCTTCTGAATCCAAATGAGCAATCAAGACCCCGCTGGAGCCCCATGGGCTGTGGATTTCAGAAAACGGGGGGAAGGGGAGGTTTCAGCCACAGAGTCCATACCACAGTGAATCAGGACTTACAGAGGAGACCATCTCTCATTTCTTCTCTGCTATACACCCGAGAAGGAAAGGGACTTGTCTGTAGTCAACAGGCTTCTGAGCCAGATGCTTCCCCAGTCATGGGAGCAGCCTTAGGTGGACGGAAAGGTGGAGGGAAGGAGAATGAGTGGGAATAAGTGGGCTGCTCTTCAAGGAGCTTAAAGCAGGAAACAGAATCTCCGGGGAATGAGGATGTGCCTCAGTTGGTAGAGCAGTAGCCCAGCATGCAGAGAGCCCTGGGTTTGCTCTGCAGCACCCATTATCAGAATGATAGCCCAGTGCTTGGAGAACAGAGGCAGGGGGATCTGAAGTTCAAGGTCAGCCTCAGGTAAATAGTGAGTGCCAAGCTAGCCTGGGCTACAAGAGACCCTACCTCAAACAAACCAAACAAACACCCCCCCCCAAAAAAAAAACCCACAAAACAAAAACAAACAAACCTTCCACCCCTCAGCACAGAAAGGCATCATCTTCCCCAGAGGCTCTCAGAGCTGGGATATTGTGGGGACCCCTCAGGTCAGCTGGAACCAAGGACGGGAAGACAGGGATACAAATGGGGCTACTTTTAAACCAGCCTCTGCTACCTTTTGCTTCAGGAGAGTAAACAGGAAAAGTCAGAGGGAGAGGACAGAGACTCCAAAGCCATAAAAAAAAGACAAGCTTGACCCTGAGGGGAATCCCTTTGTCACTAATAACAGAGCAGTGAACAAAAGCTTCAGTGACGCTGAGGAAAACCGCAGTGTCAGCAGAGGCCACCAGTGACCCAGGTAAAGGAGCTACTTTCACCGTGAGAGCTGCTGGCACTCTGGGCACCCGACTACCACCCTGCTCCCAAACAGATCCACCCAGAGACAGGAGGCACGGGCAGGGGACCCCCAACTATGTGAGGAAGAGGTTGGATGACTTTTGGGAACAATTGTTGGACCTGTCAAAGCCACATCCCTTGTGAGAACTTGGAAAGAACTAGTCTGGTCTAGTTCTAATATCTGGAAGTTTTGGAGAGTTGGTCTGGTTAACAGTGCCATGGGACCCCCTAAGGCACCCTGTCCCATCAGAAAACCTAGGGCTGTGGCTCTGTCATCCACCACTCTCTCCCAGAGCATCTGGGAGAAACATCTGGGAACACCTGTGTGTTGAAGGAGACCAGGGAGCCTTTACCTGGAGGCTTCTGTTACCTCTAGCATTGTTACATGAGGAAAGAAAGATGTCTTCGGGCTGCCAAGTTAGAATCAACTCAGAGCGCAAGGACCAAGGTTGAGCTGTGTGACCTTGGGTGACTCACTTCCGTTTTCTGAGCAACCAATTTCCTCAGTCTGTAAAATGGGCTGAGACCTCTCAGCGTTGCAGTACACAGGAGATAACAGACAGGAAGGACCTGGTTAACAGTGAAGTGCTGTGCCTGTGTCGGGAGTCATCCCTGGGCCCAGCTAGTGCACACTGTGCAGCCATTCTCTCAGTGAAGGAGTTTATAATGGAATAGGCAGCCCCAGTCCAGTGTGTAAAGATACTAAGTAGGGGACCAGGGTTTCTAGCTCTCGGGACCTCTCTTTCCAAATTGTTGATGGTGGCCCAGCTCCCTATGCGACATCACCTCCAAGGGACACACAGTCAGCTCCTCCTATGACCTTGGACTGTCCAGCCCAGAAACCCCCTACTTTCTGGTCCCTAGGGGGAGATTACTCAGCAGGAAAGAAATTTGTAATTCAGTCTCCAGCCAGCAAGTTCTCCAACCCAAGGGATGTCTGGTATATTGTCACCCATTATGGGGGACAGCTCCACTCATTTGAAAGGCAGCAGAGCCAACAGTTTTAGAACTGAACACTTTCACTGCTTGACCTTGGACAAGGCAGGTGGTGCTGCTGTCCTGGACTCAGGTTTTCTAAGAATCCTCCTTCTGCCTTAAGGTTGCTGTGACAACTAAACAAGATAATTGGTGTACCTACAGTCCTGGGTATCGAGAACTTTCAGTTAATTTTTATTACTTATTTAATGTGGCACTATTAGCCGGGCGGTGGTGCGCACGCCTTTAATCCCAGCACTTGGGAGCAGAGGCAGGCGGATTTCTGAGTTCGAGGCCAGCCTGTCTACAGAGTGAGTTCCAGGACAGCCAGGGCTATACAGAAAACCCTGTCTCGAAAAACCAAAAAAAAAAAAAAAAAAAAAAAAAAAATGTGGCACTATGTTAAAAAAAAAAAAACAGTAACTTTAACGAATTTATTTGCTTATTCTTTTTTTTTTTTTTTTTTTTTTGGTTTTTTCGAGACAGGGTTTCTCTGTGTAGACCAGGCTGGCCTCGAACTCAGAAATCCGCCTGCCTCTGCCTCCCAAGTGCTGGGATTAAAGGCGTGCGCCACCACCGCCCGGCGCTTATTCATTTTTTAATTACTTTTTTTGCAGTGCACGTTGAAGATCAGACTACACGGGAAGTGTCATTTCTCTCCTCCCACTGTGTGGATCCTAGGGATTAAATTAGTTGGTTAGGTTTAGTGGCAAGCACCTTTACCTGCTAAGCCAATCCATCAGCTCCATATTATTATTGTTGTTGTTGTTATTATTATTTATTATTGGTGGTGGTGGTGGTGTGTGTGTATGTATGTGATATGGGGGTGGCACTCGAGCCACAGAACAGTTTTATGACATTGGTTCTCTCCTTCCTTTATGTGGGTTCTGGGGATTGAACTCAAACTCTTTACTCACCGGGCAATCTCACCAGCTGTGCTAACTCCTTTAATCCTCACAAGAACACCTGTAAGTGACAGGAAGTGTGATCACACCATCCATAAGCCCAGAGTGATTATGTGTCCCTCCCAAAGCCAATGGCAAAACCAAAGTTAAGACAGTGGCTCTCCCCTCCTGCTTCTCATCTTCGTTCTCTCTCACCCCGGCAGGGTAGAGAGGGTACTGGGGCACAAATCTGACACGAACCAAACTGTCTCTCCTCAAAAGATGCTGTTGTTGGCTAAGGCCCCTTGAGATGGATCTAATGTACGACCCACCCTGAAAGCAACCCAAACATCCATTTGGAGACAGTAACCCTTACATGTGGCCAGATGTCTGCCCAGGCTCCTGGGACCAAGGCAAAGCAGAGCTCTCTGGAAAATAGAGAGGACTGCCCTTTCGAGGGAGAGGGGAGTGGATTGGGGGGAGGATAAAGACACCAGCACCTGCAAAGCTTCCAGGCCTGCAGAGCCCTGCTTCTGCTCCCACGCCTCTGAGGACAGAGAACTCAGCTGAGCTGGGCTGACATGGTCCATCAGCTCTGACTGGTTGGTATGCTTCCTTGGGTCCAGATGAAATCTCTTGAGTAATTTCCTTCCATTAGTCCTGTCTGTACCCTCCGGGCCAGCACTCCTCCAGCCTGCAGACATCTGGAGACCGGACTTTTGGCTGGAGGAAGCTCCAGGCACTCAGAAGGTTCTGGATGATTCTGCTGGCAGCAGAAACAGGTTTCCTATCCCTCTAACCTTGTC
>JAJTUV010000870.1:655000-889624 GCA_021653895.1 Mastomys natalensis
GTGAAGTGACTCCGCCCTAGCACACACCTTTAATCTGAAAGCTTTCTGTTTATTGTAAACAGAATTAAATAAAGTCAAAAATAGGACAAAAGGCAGAGCAAGCAACCAGTTGACAAGGAGTAAACATAGGAAAAACCATAGAGAGTAAGAAGTCAGGAGGATGGATGGAGAGATGCACAGGAAGTAGAAGGGAGAGACATTCTGTTTGAAGAGTTTTTGAGACAGTGTGGAGAGGAGAGCTTCCTTTATCTTTTGGGACATCAACTGTGGAGGAAGGTCAACTGAGTTCTTTCTCAGCTAGCAGGCTATTACCCCAGCACCTGGCTCCCCAGTCTTTATTGGTGAAATTGAACATTTAAGACTTTATTAAACTAACATGAATCCAATGGTATTTGGCATGACACTCAAGATGACTCCTTACCCTTAAATTCCGAACCTCCTTCCAGTAATTTGAATAGGATAAAGAGCATCAATCCATTCTTCCAAATGCCTATCTAAATCCTCTGGTATATTCAACACATTAGTAACATTTTTTGCTAAATGATTAATAAAAGTAGCTGTCTTAACTTCTTGTGTCACAGCAATTGCAGAAGCAGTGGTGCTAGCAATTAATGTAATTAAAGCTGTTATACCAGCAATAATCAAGCCCACTACCCTCTTGCTTCTGCTTAAAGCCTGACTCATTTCTTCCAGTACTTGCAAGCTATTTTTAGAATACCAAGGTTCTGTGATACTCAGGGCACTAAAACAAAAGCTGGTTGATAGACCTCCATAACTGATTTCTACAATTTACAATTTATAATTAGGAAGAAGTTTAATGACACGTGCAATTTATTTGGCATAATTCTAATAACTCTTGGAATGTTTTAACAGATACATAGGGAGCTTATGAATTTCAAGAATGCTGCTCTGCTGAGCATTGATGTGGTAGATACTGCAGATAAAATTACCCATGGCCTGAGGTCAGTATTTCTATTTTGGTAAAGCTTCAAAAATGGCATATATAGCTTGATCATGCTAGCCCTTTTTGTCCTGGGAATATTTTTATTCCTGCCCATTGTGTTAAAGCTTTTCTTCAACAACATCAACATGTTGACAGCCAAGTACATGGCTTGAACCTGAAAATGGACCCCCAGACAGAGTTATTAAATTAACAGGCTGGCAAGCCAAGGACAGGTAAAATTCTACACAGAGCCTTACCAACCTAAGACAGAAGTACATTGCTTTGGATAATGCATATTCCATAATGACTCTGAGACTTAATTATTTATGAATAAATACCTAGACCATAGCTTTGGCTTGTTCTCCAACTGGCTCATAACTTCTATCACCCATTTATTCTAGTCTATGTCTGCCATATGGTTGGTTACCTCTCCTCAGTTTCATGTATCTGAATTCCTCAGAGTCCAGGGTGAAATCTCTTGCCTCTGACTCTCTTCCAGAGATCCAATCTCTCTACCAGAACTCCTACCTATTTCTTCCTGCCTTTTGCCAATAGGCTCTCAGCTTTTACTTGACAGGTGATGCTTCCACACAGTACACAAGAGACTCTCTCTACAGAAAGATTGTTAAGAGCCAGAGATAGTAGATAGCTCCAAGGAAACTGAACTATTCTACATATAAGTTCACAGAGACAATGACAGCGCTCATAAGACTTGCACAGACTCAAAACAGACAAAATCCCAGCACTGAAAAGGGGAAGGAGACAGGAGCTCCCACTCCTCAAAGAAGCTATTTGCAATTGAAGCCATCTAGGAAAGAGAAAAATCCCATCTTCTCCAATGGAGTGTCATCGGATATGCCAGCTGCATTCAAGAGCAGGCTCCTTGCTCAGAAGTAGTTGGCCAACACAGACATACTCCCTTTGATTTTGTGCACTTTGTTTTGTCAGATGTTTTTTCATATTATTGATTATGCTTGTTTGTTTTGAGTTTGGATGTGTGTGTGTGTGTGTGTGTGTGTGTGTGTGTGTGTGTGTGTGTGTTTGAGAGACAGAAAGAATACAAAGTTGTGTGGGTAAGAAAGTGGAGAAAATCTGATCAGAAGTTGGAGGAGGGGAAAAGTATGATCAAAACATATCATATAAAAATTAAAACAAAGATAGTTAAAAACAGAAACTCTTCATGTGATGCTGATGATCAGTCAGGGTCTTGAACCTCTGGTCTAGGCCTTTCTTCCCCTTCTGTAGACTGTATCCTTGAGTTTGAAAACATGAGCAAGCTACACCACTGGCTTCATAGGTGAGCCCTATTAATCCATGTCTTCCCATCCCACCCCAAGGTCTGTAGCTAGGGAAGGCAGACATGAGAATCCTCTGTTTCTATGATATCACGACTCATAGGAGATGCTGATGGACACCAATGACATGGAAAGGTCTACTCACCTGGTTCAATGATGACTAATTCCAGATTTAATTTTTTATCATTCATAAGACCAGGGAATTGTATCCTGCAGCAGTAGGTCCCATGGTCAGCTAGAGTCACATTCTCTATGGTTAGAGACACATCTCCTTTGTTGATATTCCCCTTTAGCTGGTATCGGCTGAGTTTCTTATATGTCACACTTTTTTCATTAGTTCTGAGCAACTCATTGCCACACTGTGACAAAGGGCAGGATCCTTTGCCCCAGCACATAGGCACAAGAATCCCAGAGGTAGGTAGAATGTAGCTGCATGGTAGATAGGCATTCTTACCTACCTCAACTATATAAGCATTTTCCAAAGACCCTATACAAAAAAGAAAGGAGGGCAACACAGTGAGGGTTAGTTTCTGCAAACAATGTATCACAGAATAAAAGAGGAAACATGGCTGCCCTGTTGGAAGAACTGGCTGTGCCAATGATTCTCTGACTTGAGAGGCAGCAGAAAACCCCATTTAAACATTTATTAAGATTGCACAGGCCTCTCATCCTGGAGCTCAGCAGGTGGAGACAGGAAAATCCTGAGTTAGAGGCCAGACTGAACTATATAGCAAATTCCAGGCTAGCCCAAATGATGAAACCATCTCTCAGAAAAGAAATTACCAGACCAGGATGATGACTTAAGTCTGTAATTTCTGTAAGGAACTTAAGGAAGAACTGTTTGTGAGTTTGAGCCAGCCTGGGCAACCTAGGCTCATTCCCTAAGATATGTGACTCCATTGGACTGAGATGGAACATGAGAACTTGCATTTCTCTCAGTTTCCGTGTGTTGTGGGGTTCTTGACACTACACATCCTCCCTTTTTCAGAATCACAGCCCTCCAATTGAAAACAGTTTGAGCTAATGTGACTCCAGAGCTAATGGAGTTAACACTCAGAAAAATGGTCATTGTTCGCCAGGTTAGCCCACCTAATCTGGACTAGTTGTCTGTTAATTAGAAAAGATAGGGTAACCTCAGTCTCTCTCTCTCTCTCTCTCTCTCTCTCTCTCCTCTCTCTCTCTCTCTCTCTCTCTCCCTTTCTGTCATGAATGGATGAATGGAACCCCTGATAAAACAAAGCTAGTAGCTTGCATATTTGAAATTCCTCATATGTTATGTTGAAGTTTAAAATAAATCCCTTTATAATAATACACACATCTATGACAATGCAGTCAAAGCACATGAAAGTTATGTGCAAGCATAACTCCTCTCCCAACTCTTCGCATTTCATAGCTTCCCTTCCTAGAGCCAAACACTAAAAAAATGTCCTCACACTGCTGTTCCCTGGTAACGATTGCACACGTGATTGTTCGCCTTGATTCTCTCTGTAGCACTGTCATCACCAGCAGTCTATATGAGGTTGCTCAATTAGGCTCACTGTTTGTGCCACTCTTGTGTCAAATTGATTTACCCAGTCCCTCATTATTGGACATTTAGGTTGCTATTACAAATAGCATCACTATGACCATCCCTGCATCTCTGCCTTGCCCTCTGTGAAATAATCCTCCTCCAGTTGAAAAGAACCAGGCTCGCACTTACTTGCAAGTAGTAGTTGCAGCAGCAGCAGGACATAGTTGAAGGTAAGACCTGAAAACATGAGTACTTGGCAGGAGAAACCAAAAGACAGCTGTGTATAGGGATAGTTTTAGCTCTTCAGTTAAAATGGTACTTCCTCTAACTTCTGAGAACCCAGAATCATGTGTGCTAACCACACCCACCGAGGCTAGCCTGCCCCCAGGATGTCTGACCTCCAGTCATTCCCATGTTAGTACTGCTAATCTCGTCACATCAGAGAATGTCCTAGTCCTGTGTAATGTCACACCAGACACATCCTGCAAGGCACTCTGAGGCTTATTGCATGAAATCAACAAAGAGGAAGCAGTATTTCAGAGATGGAAAAGTATTAGTCATGGCAAGAGGAAAGGGTCTTCTAATATCTCAGATAAAATAGCCCAGGATGATTCATGTACAAACCCAGCCAGTGACCAGGGAAGAAAACCGTCAACATGTCCCTCATGCGTTCTGGTGTAGTCAGGTCAATCTGACCTGTGACCCAGTGTTCTTGAAGCCCCTGCTTTGAACCAGGCACCGAACTAGGAGCTAAAAACTAAAGCAGTGAAGCTCGACATGGTGGTGTACACCTTTAATCAAAGCACCTGGGAGGCAGAGGCAGGCTGACTTCCAGGCAAGCTTGGTCTACAGAGCAAATTCCAAAGCAGCAGGGGCTACACAGAGAAACCTTGTCCAGAAAAAATTAACTAACTAACTAGCCAACTAAGTAAATAAGTAAAGTGATCATTGTCATGTCCTTATTGTTACATTTATGGACAACTTGAGAGCTTAGTTATCATCCTTGGTCTAATACACTTTAGAATGTAATCTATAAGCTTATTGTATCTGAGTATCCTTGTTTATAATGGTATTATGAGGTAAGGAAATAATCAAGATACCACTACAGGTGGTGGACGCACTCAGGCAAGGCCAGCACTCAGGAGGCTGAGTTAGGAGGATCACTGAATATGAGGCCAGCCTGGGCTACATAGCCGTCCTCTGTTAACAATACCAAAGAAGTTGTGTCAGTAATGTATGTGGAGTTTCACAGTCATTCTGACTTTGACCTTCAAACATTCAAAATCTTCTACTTAGGAAATGCACACTTCCTGCTGCAACGCTTCTGGCCCACAGTTTGGACAGAACTGAGTAGACTTCTGTATTCCATTGCATTCCACCTCACGTACATGAAGAATCCCCTCTGTTTCCATGGAAGGAAGGGGGAACTTAGAACACGAACTGTCAGAATGTGTTAAGTTCCAGCCATGTCATTTATAACCACAGCACTAAGTAAGACTTCAGTACTCTCAGTCATTAACATGACATTTATCTAGACACCCTCAAAACCAAAGCTTTCCCACAGAGGGAAGTCAGCTCCCAGGCTGCGTAATTTCTGAAAACCTGGTGGGTTTCCGCTTTGTCAGCCCTTCCTGAGCTCCCTGCCACTCATCTTGATGCCTTAAATGCGTTTAGTCTAAACATCCATTGGGAAACCCTGCTAACACATCTAACCTGCTCAGCATGTGAACTTCCACAGAATCATGGGATGGGGCCTACTCAAGAGATGTTACTTCATTTCCTTATTTTACAGACAACAGCGACTCAGAGAATGGCAGATCCCACAGCATGTGTTTAGAGTCATAACAAGCCCCCTGACTCCTAGACTTGTACTATAAATTATGGTGCATGAATTTAATGTCTTTACTGTCAGCCTATATCACTATTAACAACTTGCAAAACATATTTCTGTATAACGGAGAGAGGATTAAACCTGAAGTCGGCGGCCATATTTACAGAAGCTCTTGGGCATGCCTCCTGAAGCACCAGCATGAGGTTCTGTGTCTTGCGACATTTACTGTCAGGCCCTAGAATTGATACTGACACCAACTCTTACTGCTTTCCTATGTCCTGTTTGGTTTGGTTTGGTTTGACAAGAGGTAGGATGTAACCTAGGCTAACCTGGAGCTCTCTATGTAGCCCAGGCTGGCCTCAAACTTCTCATCCTCCTTGCTGCTACTGCCCAAGTACTGGGATTATACATGTGATCCACCATGCTCATTTCTGTGAGCAACTCTGTAAAACACTGATTTTTTTTTTTTAATTTACTAAAGCACAGCCGTGAACGAGTCTGTAGAGGCTCACCTAGTCCTTTGTTTCCAAGGCACTCAGCTCTGAATTTTTTACATGTTAATTTTTTTCTTCTTAGTGGGGTTTTTTTTTTTTTTTGTCATTTTTTTTTTTTTGGAATCTAAGATTGTTTTAATTATCTCAATCAGTAAAGTTATAGACTTATTAATTTTTGAAATAAAATATTAAATTTGTGATAATTGTTCACAGGCAAATACTAATAGTGATAACATGAAAAGATGAGAGTTTTAAATATAAGAGAAATTTCATGATATACAGGTAAGCTGAGACACGTAGAGTTTGCAATACTCCTGAGCGAACCCCACTGTGATTCTCAAGTTTTCTGCATTTAGCTTAAAAGATGTTTCTTCCCAAGAAACTGCACTTTTCTTTCGAATGCACTTGATCGAATAGGAGAATTGGGTTCATAAAAGGGATTCATGGCAAACTTGATATATAAGTCGTAGACGTCAGTGAAGAAGTTCTTGATTCCATCTTCTTGCCTCAGGTCGTGAAGCATAAGGAACCGCATGTGCCCGGCAGTGACGAACGCCGAGACAAACCACTCATTGAACTTGTCCACGGTTTTTAAGTACATGTTGTTGGAGAGCCACATGTTTTCATCAACGAGGTCCAGAGCGGCATGAGCTATGAACTGGTTCAGATGACGACGTTCATCTTTGGATTCTGCTTTCCCAGCTGGCAAAAATTCCATTTCAAAAACTGGATTATCATGGTGGCCAACAATTACGAAGTAGAAGCTTCCAGACATTATCTTCGGTCTATGTACAGCTCCGGGTAGCTCCGCCCAACAAATAGCTGAAAGCGGGACTGAGCATGCGCATACGTTCCGCCTCTCGAGGAAAGACTGGGCGCCCACCCCGGCTGCTGACTGGACTCAGAGTCTTTTTTTGTCATGTTAAAACACAAAATCGGTATCATAAATGACTACATTTAGCAATATAAACATGGGGGGGAAATTCATAGGTACAATAAAACCCCTCTATGGGAATACTTTGTAGTTTCCACAGAACAGAAACTGAAATAATCTATTAACCAACTAGTCAAAATTTCAGTCCTTGGAGGGTTTTTGCCCACACATGAGTATTGCCTTAAAGCAGATAGTGTTTTATTGAGTTTTTTTCAAAACTTAAGTTATATTTAATTCATCTTCTTATTGCTGTTGTGATAAGTTTTAGTCACTTTTTTTTGGTACAGAGAACCAACAATGTATGTCAGAAGACAACTTGTAGTCAGCTCTCCTATCATGTGAGTCCTGGAGATCAAAGTCAGGTTTTAGGCTTGCTGGTAGATTGTCTTTACCCACTGAGCCGTCTCCCAGGCCTATCTTTGTTAGGGTTTCTATTGCTGGGTTGAAACACCATGACCAAAAGCAAGCTAGGCAGGAAAGGGTTTATTTGGCTTACACTTCCACATTGCTGTTCACCACTGAAGGAAGTCGGGCAGGAACTCAAATAGGGCAGGATGCTCGAGGCAGGAGCTAACATAGAGACCATGGAGGAGTGCTGCTTTACAGGCTTGCCTCACATGGCTTGCTCAGCCTCCTTTCTTTTAGAACCCAGGACCACCAGCCTAAGGATAGCAACACCCATAATGGGCTGGGCCCGCCCCACTGATCACTAATAGAGAAACTGCTTTATAGCTGGATCTCATGGAGGCATTTTCTCAATTGAGGCTTTCCCTCTCTCTCTCTCTCTCTCTCTCTCTCTCTCTCTCTCTTTCTCTCTCTCTCTCTGATGACTCTACCTTGTGTCAAGTTGACACACAAGACCAGTCAGTGCAAGGCCCTTGTTCGTTTTCTATCATAAGGACACTCAAAAGAGGTGACATAAAGAAAAGCATTTTATAGGGTTCCGTCTTGGAAGCTCCGTGACAAGGCATCAGTGTTGGTTCAGCTCTGGGAGGATCTCATGGAGACTGGCGTCACAATAGGGGTAAGGTAAGCAAGAGGGAGAGATCACATGGGGAAGCAGCAAGGCAAAGCCATCTCTGAAGAATTCACTCAAGTTTCTGCAATAACTACTTTTAGTGCTCCTAAGGGTGACATCTTCCCTGAGACCTACTCAATTTTCCCTTGGTTTCACCAACAGGAAGGTCTCATCATTTTTCAAATACCTAACCTATTTAAGAACAAACAATATCCAAAACAGCTACCTGTTCAAATGAATAAAAAGTTACACTAATAAAAAAAAACAAAAATAAAATCAACAGCAACAAAAACCTTATATTACAAACCTTGATCCCAACCCCCATGCCTAGCAGTCCTTTAGACTCCTACTTCCCTTAAGTCTCTGGAAACGGACAAAAAAGATAAGATACAGTCTTACGCCTTTTCATTTTTATAATTTTGTCATTAAGTGCATGAAGAAAAGAAAGAGACAGAAAAAATAGAGAGATACAGGAGACACACAGAGAGAAAGAGAGAAAGCAAGGGAGGGAAGGAAGGAGAAAGTGTCACACAGAGAAGGGGACGGGCATCAGGAACATGGGAATGTACAGAGGTTGGAAGATACTTCCGGGAGTTGGTTATCTCCTTTCCCTGTGGGTTCCAGGGATTAGACTCCAATTGCCAAGCTTGCACAGAAGATACTTTGAGCCACCTCCCCCTTTTCTTATTTAGACAAAATACCATATCACATATAGTTTTTATTCCTCCTATCTTTGGTCTTTTATTTGCTAAAGTAATTTTAAAAGGATCATAGATATGTTATGCCACTTTCTCAGTCTTCAATGTGTATCTACTTCCAAATAAGGAAATCCTGCTGTGTAATCATGATACCAATACTACGCAAAATAAATAAAGTTATTGATGCTCTTGTATATTCCATGTACTAGACTATAATTATTTAATTGATTTGTTTGGATCCAGACTCTACATGCAGCTGGTTGTTGTACCCTGACATCTCTTTTAATTGATGACAGTCTTTCCTTCCTTTCCCAGAAACTTGCTGGTTCTATAAATCCATTTTCTGTGAACTGCTCTACATTCATTCTGGCTTGTCTGCGTTCTTGTGTTATCTTTTACTTTAGTTCCTGTTTCCATTATAGTTTCTGAAAGTGGTATTCAGCTCTAGAGGTTTGGTGAGCTTCAGGCTGATTTGTTTTTTTTTTTGTTGTTGTTGTTGTTGTCTGGTTGGTTTGGTTTTTCTTTTTTTCTTATTTTTTTTTTAATGCTTCACAGCTTGCTTTATATTTGATATTACAACAGAACTACCCAGTGGCTGCACCTCTAGAGATAACAAATTGTTCAGCCTTCGGCTTTCACTTTTAGTACTAGGAACTGAAAATCTTTATCTCCTGTAGCATATTCTCATCCTTTGCCACAGACACATGGGTGATTCACAACCACCTATAATCCCAGCTCTAGGGGATCTGATGCTCTCTTTTGGCATCTGTGGGTACACACACACACACACACACACACACTTAAACACATCTATCTTGAACAACAACAAAAAAAGGATACATCACACTATCCACCGCCAAAGTATTCTGCAAAGCTATAGTAATCCAAACAACGTGAAACAGGCATAAAAACAAACACACAAGAATAGAGAGTCTAAAAATAAACCACTCAACTAAAGCCCATTGATTTTTGACAGTAATGCTACAACACTCATTGAAGACAATCCTGATAATAAGAAAATTGGGTACATATACAAAAAGAATGAAACTAGACTCCTATCTCTCACCTCCTACAAAACAGGATAGGGATGGGGAGTGTGTGTGTTTGTGTGTGTGTGTGTATTGCCAGAGCATCATGCAAGGCAAGCACTCTACCAACTGAGCTTTAGCCTCAACACTTCAAAATGTATCAAGACTTGAACTAAAACAAAGTAGAAAACAGGGTTGAGTGGTAGAGTATTTGTCTAGCATATACATGTACAAGTCTTTTGTGTTAAATGCACACACACACACAAGCACAGGTACGCACATGCACACACACACACAGAGTCCTAGAAAAAAATAGTAGAAACACTTCAGGATACTTGAAATAACAATTTTTTTTTTTTTTTTTTTTTTTACTTTAGATCTTAAAGTCACAGGGAATGAAAGCAAAAACAGGCAAATGAAAGTGGATCTAAATCTAATAAGTGTCTATATCACAAAGAGAAAAATCATCTGAGTGAAGGAACAACTACAGAATAATCTATAATATTTGTAAACTCTATATCTGTCTTAGTTAGGGTTTCCATTGCTCTGAAGACACACCATGACCAAAGCAACTTGTATAAAGCACAACATTTAATTGGGGCTAGCTGGTGGGTTCAGAGGTTCAGTCCATTATCATCAAGGCGGGAAGCATGGCAGCATTCAGGTAGGTATGGTGCTGGAGAAGGAGCTGAGAGCTCTACATCTTGTTTCAAAAGGAAGCAGGAGAAGACTGGGGCAATCATATTCAAATCACCACAACATCTAACAAGAGGCTGACTCCAGAATATACAATAAACTCTAAAAGCACAATAGCAATTCCTTTTCCCAGATAATCCAAATCAAAGATTCACAACAGACCTAAAAAGACATTTCTCCAGGACTGGTGAGATGGCTCCATGGATAAGAGCATCAACTGCTCTTCCAGAGGTTCTCAGTTCAATTCCCAGCAGCCACATGGTGGCTCACACCATCTGCAGTGGGATTCAATGCCCTCTTCTGGTGTGTCTGAAGACAGCTGCATCGTGTATGCATATAAATAAAATAAATACATATTTTAAAAAAGATACTTCCCAGGAGAAAATATATAAAGGACCAACAGATAAATAAAAGAAAAATACTCAATGCCATTAATGGGAATAATACAAATCAAAAATCACAAAAAGATAGCATCTACTATAACTATTTTAAAACTGAGTGAGTGTTTGCCAGAGTGGAAAGAAGGAACCCTTTGCAAACTCTTAGTAGGGAAGTAAATTATTATACTTACACATAACAAAAAGCGTGGAGGTTCCTCAACAACATAAAGAGAACTACTGTATGATCCAGCCATTCCACTATTGGCTATACACCCAAAGGAAATGACGTCAGAATGTCGAGATTCATCTGCACGCTCTTGTCATTTCAAAACTAAGAAATGGAAAAAAACTAGATATCTAAACAAAATGGAGGTGGAAAGACTCAGTCTAAATGTAGACAGAAGCATTCCATGAGCTGGGGTCCCATACTGAACAGAAAGAAGAATGCAAGTTGAGCACCAGCGTTCACTTCTCTCTGCTTCCTGTGAATGCAATGAGACAAGCTGTCCTCATTTCCCTGCAGCAATGGGCTGTACAGTCAAACTGAACTAAAGCAAACCCTTCCTTCTTCAAGCTGTGTTTTGTCAGGTGTTTTATTGCACTAACAATGAAAATCACCAACATGACTGGCTTTCCAAATAAGTATAGATGTTGACTACGGATATAGCTAGGTTGATAAAGTGCTTGCCTAGCATGGATGAAGCCCTGGATTTTATCCCTGGTACCTAATAAATCAAGCATGCTTGTAATCCCAGCACTTAGGAAATAGAGGAAAGAGTATCAAGAAGTCAAGGCCAGCCTAGTATATGTGAGACCACGTTTCAAAAACAAACAGAAAACTACTAAATTACATATGCTTGTTCTTCTTAAGATAAAGAAGTGCAGTGTGTTTCACAAGGACTTGAACATCATATTAAGGAGGTGATAAAGATCTCTTGTATTTGTAGAGTTTTTATATCTGGCAATTATGAATGGATCACAGAGAGATTAGGCGGTAGGTCTTCACGCATATACAAGCAGTAGGTTCTAGGAAGCAAAAAGAAACATCTCCCAGAGAACCTCCACCCAGAAAGAAAGGAGACTTCCAGATTCAGGAAGAAACCTGCTATGATGGTTATTTTTGATTGCCGACCTGATGGGATTTAGAAGTACCACAGAAACAAACCTCTGGGCATGCCTGTAAGAGAACTCCTAAATTAGGATAATGGAGGTGGAAAGACACATCCTAAATGTAGACAAAATCATGCCATAGGCTGGGGTCCCATACTGAACAAAAAGCTCTACACAGAAACACAGAAAACACGGCCCAGCAAAGGCTGGCTGTCTTCTCAGCTGTCAGATTCACTGATCAAGAGGCTTCTAAGAGAAGTCAGATCCTATTGGAAAAAAGCAAATGTCCTCATTATCAGGAGCCATAATGGGACAAGCTAATAATTAGCTTGATTAATTTCATCCTGAAACGTTTGCCTTGGATTATTATATAATCTGCCATACAGCAAGACTGTGGTGGACGTATTTTAGGAAAAATTCCTGCTATTAATATGCTTTTCCTATTATTATTATTATTAAACATATATAACAATCAGTAAGCTATAGCACACCCCTTTGGAGCAGATCTCCACAGACCCACGAAGATGTACTGTCTTGTAGTGATGCTATATAGACAAATAGATGACTTCTTAAGTCTTAATGATGATCCTATAAGAATTTCTAAAATTATATCAATGATTATTAATCTCTTTTATAGTGGGACTGGTATTAAGTCCTTTTCTGATAGTCAAAACTGCTATGAGAACTCTGCCAGTCTTCCAAGTGTCATCGGTTAACAGCCCTTAGATAGTAACCAGACTTTCTCCTGCTCAGAGCACATTTCAATGTGGTTGTAAAACAATTAACCAAAGGTCACTAACAAGGAACTCACGATTTATTATAGGTGCTAGGACAGAAGAGAAAATATTGCCTGGGTTTATCTATACAAAACTTCACTAATTTCTTAGTTATAGTTTGAAACCTTCGATGAATCTGTAGAGCTAGACAGGTGATGGATGTTTAGTCAGATAATTACTCCTAATGGATATGCATGTAAACATTTTCTGTTGTAAACTTCCATTTCAATTTATGATTTGAATTTTGGTGTGAACTTGTGATGAACTTTGTAACATGTGATCATGTACTCTGGATGATGTATAAGACAAAGGGATGTTCCGTTAGCAGTTCTCTCTCCTCTTTCTTTCTTCCCTGCTTAGAATCGCTCCACTTAGAATTTTTCCTTTTTTAGAATTTTTTTCCCATTCCCCACTTAGGACCTTTCCACTTTTTCTCTTAGATAGCTTTCATAGGAAACTTTTTACACTTAGCAATAAACTATAACAACTTCTCCAAGTGTTTTTTCTTTCAGCGACCTCAAACTACAGACCTAAGTTAGAACCTGGCAGCACCTGCAGAGAAAGTACAAATGCTATTTGCCTAATCCTCTGCTGTCCTTGGGCTGAACTGCTAAGTGTACCCAGAAACTGCAGTTTCTGGCCTCAGAGGATCAAACAGATAGCAGGTCAGCTACAGTAGCCTAGTAAGTAAACTTTAGTAATATAGAGAAGTAAACCTTATTATACAGCAACCTTAAATATCTCCGGTTGTTTTTTGTTTTTGGTTTTTTTTTTTTGGTTTTTTCTTTTTTTTTTTTTTCGAGACAGGATTTCTCTGTGTAGCCCTGGTTGTCCTGGAACTCACTCTGTAGACCAGGCTAGCCTCGAATTCACAAATCCACCTGCCTCTGCCTCCCAAGTGCTGGGATTAAAGGTGTGCAAATATCTCGTAAGACCAAAGTCTTACCCCGAATCTCATAAGACCAAGTCCTAACCCCCTCCCCACCACCACCACCACCACCACCACCGACACTCTTCCAATTCCTATCCCCCTCAGCTGCCTCAAGAAGAACCGACAAGTGGGAGAAGAAAGATCACCTTCTCCCACCAAGCTGGGGCCGGCTCCGGGTACCTCATCATGGAGGAATGAGAGTGCTGGAAAGATTGCCCCTCATCAGCTTGCTCAGGTTCCAGCAATGCCACTGCAAAGGATAAAAAGTATTCACCAGTGAGAACACTCTGCTGAGCTGTGACTCATGGTGGGACGTCCTGTCTGTGGTCTCATCTTGAAAAGGAAGGTCCCACTATTGCTCAGAGAGGCTGGTCTGACTGGTCCTTTAGACTGTTCTTCAGTATGGCTCTTGTCTCTGTCCATCTGAGAGTTTCTTTGGTTCAGATAGCTAAGTTCTCACTTCAGTTCACAGACACACTCATCTTCAGTCAGTCCTGATGAGGTCCTATCTATGCTTTTCATTTCATCTTACTAGTTCGTCTTTATCCCTGCTTCACGTGTTCATTCTACTCTGATCAAAGACTTTACGAGATCATGCTTAGCTGCTTTCCAAAGTGCCTGATCCACGCTCT
Source organism: Mastomys natalensis (assembly GCA_021653895.1). Lineage (NCBI taxonomy): Eukaryota > Metazoa > Chordata > Mammalia > Rodentia > Muridae > Mastomys > Mastomys natalensis. The sequence continues at coordinate 669,277 of JAJTUV010000870.1, forward strand.
CTGTCCGTTGGCAGCAAGAATTCTTCTGATACTCCATGTCTTTGCCAGAATCTTCTTGACAGACAGGATTTTCCCAATAAAAGGGCAGGACAATGATTTCACAATACGGCTTTAAGGTTTAAACTTTGTTTAATGGAAACTATAATAGAATGTTACATAAACACAAATTTATGGATTATTCATTACTCAGAAAGCAATACTCAAGTAATCTGGATTCAAAAATATTGTCACTCTGCTAAAGTTCATTTGATGACTAGCTCCAAGTCATCTATTCTTTCCTGACCATAGTACTTTGCTTCTATAGGTAAGTATTATCCTTAAAATTGCAATTTTATGGTGATAATCTTTCTTTTCTTTTAATTAATTTTTTTTGCAGTCTCACATATCCCAGACTGCCTTCAAACTTCCCATGCAATCTAAGACAACCTTGAATTTCTTTTTCTTCCACCTCCCTAATGCTTAGAGTGCCACCAAACCCAGCACTGGGGATCAAACCCAGAGCTTTAGCAGGATACGCTATCACCCCACCACCTGTACCAATCTCCAGCCTTCTCCTTGTCTTTTTTAAAGTTTCACTGCTTATACATGATCTCAAAGTTATTCATATAGCTCTTCTTGGTTTTGAACAGTTTATGAATGCAATCATGTGAAATGTGGTGTTTCATAATTTATATAACTGGACAATGTGTCTAGAATCCTTTCTGACTACTTGTGTCCTTATAGGTAAATTGTTATTGAAGGTTTTTCTGGGAATGGATAGAACTCAAATTGCCCATTCTCCTTTTTCTTTACTTCCGCAAATTTCATACAAGTATACAGTGAAATATGACTATCTATTTCCCAGATCCCCCTTCCACCTTCCTCATATCCTCAAGAAGCCTTCCTCCATACGTCAGGAGGCTTTTGTTTTGTTTAATAACCCATTAAGTCCAGTTAGAGATGTCCTTATCTGCATAGGTGTGGGCCATCACTGGAGCATGGATAACTTACAAGCATTCATAGCTGCCAAAAAGTTGATAGTTCCCCCTCTCAGCTATCAACTGCCAAAGGCTATTCAGTAAGGAGGGAAAATGGAGATTATCTACCCCATCTATGCTGGGATTTTAGCTAGCTTGATCTTGCATAGATCTTTTTCTGATAACCACTGATGCTGTGAGTTCATGATTGTCTTAGCCATCTTGTGTTCAGAAGACAACACCCAACACGTCTCCCCATCTTCTTACTCTTAGATTCTTTCTAACCCTTCTTTTGAAATGTTCCTTGATCCTTGAGGGAGGGAGACAGACATTAATATAGATGCCCTGTTCACAGCTGAGCACTCAGTCTCTTATTCTTAGGACTTTGACCTTGTTATACAGATCTCCTTTTGACTGCTGCACACTGCAAGAGCATGCTTTTCTGGCCAATGTTAAGAGCAGCCTGGGTCTGTTGGCACCAGGACCTAGGCTAGGCCAATGGGGGCCATTCTGTTTTTTTAAGCACTGTTGGTAGTTTAAGACTTCAATAGATTTAAAGCACTGGTTTTAAGATAAGAAAACTTGTATATCTCTGGATACTATCAAGAACCTGTTGTTTATACAGCATTTGAATTTAATTTCGGAGAAGTACTTGTTCATGTCCTTTACCCAGTCTTTTGAGTTTCTGTGTGTTTCATATTGACCAATTCAAATAATTTATATCTTTTGGATGTTAGTCCTCTGCTGATTCCATCTGTTGCAAACATTTTCCCCCACACTATAGCACTTCACTATATGGTTTGTTTTTGTGAACACAACAATCTCTCTTCCCCCTCTCTGATTTGTGGATGAGTGGTTTGCCTACATATATAATATGCACTTTGTACATGTCTACTACTACCTTAGAAGTCAAAATGTGGGTGCACCGGGTTCCAGCTGTTCCGCTCGCCTCTAGTCTCCGCCACCGCCGTCCTTGTTCGCCATGCTCTCCGTCCGCGCCCCGCTCGCCACCATCGCTGACCAGCAGCAGCTGCAGTTGTCGCGCTGAAGCGACTCACCCTGGCTGACAAGGAGAACACGCCCCCGACCCTCAGCAGCACCCGCGTCCTGGCCAGCAAGGCTGCGAGGAGGATCTTTCAGGACTCCTCCGAGCTGGAAAGTAAAGTACCTACTAACCCCAGCGTTGAGGACGAGCCGTTACTGAGAGACAATCCCCGCCGCTTCCTTATCTTTCCCATCGAGTACCATGATATCTGGCAGATGTACAAGAAAGCTGAGGCCTCCTTTTGGACTGCAGAGGAGTGGACCTTTCCAAGGATATTCAACTCTGGGAGGCTCTGAAACCCGACGAGAGACATTTTATATCTCATGTTCTGACTTTCTTTGCAGCGAGTGACGGCATAGTCAATGAAAACTTGGTGGAGCGGTTTAGCCAAGAAGTTCAAGTTACAGAAGCCCGCTGTTTCTATGGCTTCCAAATTGCCATGGAAAACTTCCACTCGGAAATGTACAGTCTCCTTATTGACACTTACATCAAAGATCCCAAAGAAAGAGAATATCTCTTCAATGCTATTGAAACCATGCCTTGTGTGAAGAAGAAGAAGGCTGACTGGGCCTTGCGTTGGATTGGTGACAAAGAGGCTACATACGGAGAACGAGTTGTGGCCTTTGCCGCGGTAGAAGGAATCTTTTTTCTGGTTCTTTTGCATCGATATTCTGGCTCAAGAAGCGGGGACTGATGCTGGGCCTTACATTTTCCAATGAGCTTATTAGTAGAGATGAGGGTTTACACTGTGACTTTGCCTGCCTGATGTTCAAGCACCTGGTACACAAGCCATCGGAGCAGAGAGTAAAAGAAATAATCACCAACGCAGTTAGGATAGAGCAGGAGTTCCTCACGGAAGCCTTGCCTGTGAAGCTCATTGGGATGAATTGCACTTTGATGAAGCAGTACACTGAATTTGTGGCTGACAGGCTCATGCTGGCGCTGGGTTTTAACAAGATTTTCAGAGTAGAAAATTCGTTCGACTTCATGGAAAATATTTCACTAGAAGGAAAGACAAACTTCTTTGAGAAGCGTGTAGGCGAGTATCAGAGGATGGGAGTCATGTCAAATTCAACAGAGAATTCTTTTACCTTGGATGCTGACTTCTAAGTAACTGATCTTGTGTGCTCTTTGCTGATTTTTCTCCCCTTGTCATTAAATGAAATCAGCAAAAACCAACCAACTGGCTACACCATGAATTGTCACTAAATTTGCTAACAGGTGTCTAAAAGCTGTGTAGCTACCTCAGACCTGTTTGCTAGACTTGTCACTAGAAGAAGAAATCATACTTCAAACAATGGGTCCTTGGATCCTTAGGGTCCTTGGCTTTTACAAGTAGCATGGTCACCTTTGATCTCATCAAAGTACTAACAGCGCTGGGCCAAGCTTTCTGAGCAGTGACCCTCAAGCAAGCAGGTTTAAACATTTAGAAGCCACAGGGCTGTTTAAAGATGCCAACCTCTTACTGCTTCTTGCAGGTATTTAGAGTTTACTTAACAAGTTTGTAAATAAAACTGGCACTTTGCACAGAAACATAGTACTGTCGGGGAAAGCCTGCTTTATTTGGTTTCTAGACCAAGCAGTAAGTGTTCCATTTGGCAGTCCCATTCAAAGTCTAAGTGACTAAGTTAGTATTGAACAAGCACACCATTTCCAGGCTTTGTTTTTGACAGCTTTGAAGCCTGTCCTGTACAACCCAGGCACTAGCCTGCTGGTGCCGTCGTAGATCATCAGGTCCTAAGCGGAGTTTGGCATAGAGAACTTCCAACTTGGAGTCACTAGAAACTTAGACATGATTTGGGACACTTGCTGGTTGACTGTCTCCATTTGTGTGAAGTATAGTATTTTTCATTTTTTTCAAGTTGTACTTTGTCCCATTTCTAGTTAGTATGGAGTCTGGAAAGGGCTTTGAATAGTGACTCGTGCATGGTCTTGATCCTGTCAGTGGTAAAAATCAGGGCTGAAATCCACTCATTGTCCCATTTTGATTGTGAGGGGGCACTATTGAAACTTGATCCACTTATTTTAAATTAAAGAAAAATTAAACACATGAGGTTTTACCTCTATGCTTTTTTGTTTTTAAATGCTCAGTATTATCTTGAAGTTTGCAAATGCTATGATGGTACTATAAATTCTGACATTTGTCTAAATATTAGTGTCCCATGACTTTTTTTTTTTAAAGTCAGAGTCTTTTTTTTTTTTAGAACAACTCAGCAAAATAAAATTCCGGTTTATTGTTGGACATTGTTTCACACATACATCAAACAGGCCAAAAAAAAAAATAAACAGCAACTTCATAGACAAAAAAAAAAAAAAAAGGAAAAAAAAATCTTTTATCTTTGGCCTTTTTAACCATCTCATACAAACCAACTACTTATAGTACAGCTAGGTACATACACAAAAAAAAGTTACTGGAATGCTTGGAATAAGATTGTTTTTTTTTGTTGTTGTTTTTGCTTTTTTTACAAGGTTTTTTTTCTCCTTTGAGATTATAATGAACATGGTCACACCACAAGTAAAGTCTGAAGTAGGACAGAAAACGCTCTGAAGGCTGGTTTGGTCACCCGTTATCATTAAAAATGGCTGACCCCTAACAATATGTACAAAAATATAAAATGTAAATAAAAAATACAAACAAATTTTCCTTTTAAAGTATTTTTAAGAAAAAAAGCAGGGCCTGGGAAGTTCTGGTTCTTTTTTCCTCCCATGTTGCCAATTCATGTTGTGGTTTTGGAGGGTGGTGGAGAGCGCATGTTATCTGTGGGTGGCACTGCCCGCTGTGGGCGGGGCCTGCTTCTCTACTCGAAGGTGACCACGTTTAAATTCTGAGACGGGAAGTGGAGGGTGAATAGGTCACGGTGCATAAGGTTAGCTTTTCCTTTTGCTGTCTAGTCATCCTCCTCAGTCTTCTGCTTCTTGGCGTCAACATCATCATCCTCATCATCCTCAGCTACCCGCTTGCCCGTAGGAGCCTCAGCTTCCTCATCTTCATCTCCATCCTCTTCCTCACTGTCGCCTTCTTCCTCCTCCTCCTCTTCCTCCCCACCTTCTTCCTCTTCTTCATCTACCTCATTGTCAGCCTCCTGCTCCCCATTTTCCTCATTTTGAGCGTTCCCATTGGCGGGTGCATCTCTTCCATTCTCTGCCTCCTCCACAACTTCCTTCTTCTCCTTCAAGTCCTTGGTGGTGATCTCGGAGCTGGTGTCCACTGCCGCGTCTGACATGGTGGGGCACGCCGGTGGTCCGATGCAGCGAGTGAGGAATTAATGGAGTTCGAGGACTCTGGCGAGCAAGGTGCCGGAGTCCGCGGTGCAGGAGGCGGTGGGCGGCGAAGGTGGCTGCAGTGAGCGCGGAACAGGACCCGGGAACAATGCAAAGATGGCTTTTCGGAGCAGCCAGTGGGGGGCTAAAGTCAGAGTCTTAACTATGTAACTCTGGCTTGGCCTGGGACCTGCTATGTAGGTCAGGTTAGCCTTAAACTTGCCTATGTCTCCCAAATACTGGGATTAAGGTTTCTGTCACCATACCTGACTCTTTACCCAGTGAATTCCTAAACACCAGAAAACCAGTACTGTACGAAATGTTAACAGTAGATAACAGCTAGTTAACCTCAATCTTCCTTTATGTACATTAATCTGTGTTTAGGGAAGAGAACAAGAGCCAAAATTGACCTAGTGAGTTTGAGGCCGGTGGTGGGTACATATGTGGGACTCTTAAAAACCAGAACAGCGAAAGCAGGTGTCCCCTACGGTAACTCATTGCTCTCTAGCTTCCTTGGTAACTGATGCTATTATACATTGGCTTATGACCCTTGTCAGTTTTCTTTATTGTATAGATATATTCCTGTAATATGAGAACCATTGTACATTTAAATTATTGTTACTTAAAATTAATAAACTCCAAGTCTCAAAAAAAAAAAAAAAAAAAAGTCAGAATGTACCAGACCCCCTGGAATTGGAGTTACTGATAGTTTTCAGCCACCATGTTGGGAACTGAGCCAGTATCCTTTAGAAAAGCAACAAGTATTTCTACCTGCTGAGACATATCTCCAACTCCTGAACACAATGTAATTTTATTGTAATGGAATAAACCAATCTTTTCTTTTGTGAATAATAATTTGTGTTTTATTTTAGCATTTCTTCTCTTATTCAGAGGTTTTAAAAAATTTGCCTTTATCAGCTTAAAAAGTTTGACTGATATGAGGAGCAAAGATGGTGGTCTCAAGTATCCTGAAGCCAGCTGGCTACTTGGTCCAGTTGGGCTGACCTTCCTCCACGCCCATGTGAAAGTCTGAGGACAGTTTCTAGGAGTAAATTCTCTCCTTCCACACTTGGAGCCCAAGTATTGAATTCAGGTAGCCAGGCTTAGTGGGAAGCTCCTTCACATGCTCGTCTTCTCTCCCAACTTAGATTTCACTTCTTTTAATAAAAGCACAAATAACTTTTGCTTCAGTAAAAAGTAATAGCTATTCTATAGTGAAGTCTTTAATTCTCCTGGAGCTGAGTTCTGTAGGCTTTATTCCAACTCCATCTACTGAAAATTTCAGCATTTTCCCTTTGTAATGTCATCTCTGTGATGTTTCAAAATGAAAGACAGACATAAATTCCTGGCTTTCAGTTCTGTTCCTATTGTCTATTTGTCTATCTTTCTGCCAATGCAACATTTCGCTTTAATTACAGTAGCATGATAGATACTGATATCATGCAGGAGAAATGCTTTCCTTTATTCTCTTTCATGGGCAGTTTGGCTCTCTGGGTCCTTTTAACAAAACCTATGAATCAAAGAACCAGCTTATCAAATTTTAGAATATGGTGGGAAAATATTAACTTGCATTGGAGCTACAAATAAATTCAGGATAAATTTGGCCTCTTTACAAACTCAGCATTCCAATCTACAAACACATTTTGTTTCTATTTATATTTAGCTTTTTTTTTAAAATACTGTCTTAATAAAATGTATTCTGCATAATATTCAATTATTTCTAGACATTTTTCTAATATTTTGCTTATACTATCTTTATAAGACTTGGGAAATGTTTTGCTTGTCTATTCATTGACAGTTGGAAAAGATGAAAACTTTTTATTCTTTGTGTATGTGCACAAGCATGTAGGGGTCTGTTATATACTGGCAACGTTTATCAGGCTTACTTGCCACAGAAGCTATTTGAACTTGAAACATTCTTAGTGAGATCTCCACTTCACTTCTAGTTCATTTTTCTTTTTTCTTTGTTTTTATTATTTATTTACATCTCAAATGCTGTCCCCACCTCCCAGTACCTGCTCAAAGAATCCTTGAAGAACTATTCAAGTTTCTTATCACTGCTGATAATTTCCTAAGAATATGCCCAATTTCCCCAAATCTTCAAATGCATTAGGATAAAGTTTTTCATTAGGATAAAGTTGTCCATGTTTTGTTACTTATTGCCTATAATGTCCATTTTTTTTCTATTATTTGTGCTTGCTTTTTTGTTTTTTTTTTTTTTTTTTGTCTTCTATTCCCAAAGGCCCCAGGCTCAAGTACCACCTAGTTTCTGGGGCACCCAAAAACCATATCAGATCAGATGCTTCTGAGCATATGACTAGTTAGCCTGAAGTCTAAGTATACTGTCTGGGGTCACATGGATTTCAGAAGGAATTAGGGTGGGTGTTGTCTTTCACTGACAGGACTACTATGGGATGACTACTGTAATTGCCTGGGTTCCATAGGTATTAATAAACCAAATCAAAGATACACAGCTGATAAATAGTAGAGCCCAGATTCTAAGACTCAAGGTTGCTTTAAGGTAGCTTTTCTGTGTTGTACTTTGTTTTTTTAACATCATGTCTTTCAAGGTAGCCCACATTAGCCTGGAAATCTCACCCTCTTACATGCTTCACCCTCCAGAATGCTGAGATTCCAGGTGTTAGCCACTACTTCCAGTTGGGTTATGGGTGTGTTGCAACAGCCCTCCCTGATTCAACAGATACCAACCAGATATGTGACGCCTAATTTAGTTCTGAATGAAGTTGAGTGAGCAGTTCATAAGCAGTGCCTCTGGGTTTCATTTCAGTCCTTCCTGCAACTGGCTACAGCCTCATACACTTAAGTAAGACTGCCACTTATTGGTAGTATTACAATATGAAGCCACTTCTTAAAATTGTAATGCTAAATGTCAATGGTTTGCTAAAGTTAAAATTCAGTGGAGTGTACTTGCATGGAAACACCACATTGAGCCCCATAATTGTCCCCAGTTACTTGCAAACGAAAAATACAACCAGAAGCTGAGTGTGGTGACACCTGCCTAGACCTCCAACAGAGGCTGAGGCAGCAGGATTACTCAGATTGAGGCCAGATTGGTCTACATAGTGTGTTTCATGCCAGCCAGAGCTACATAGGAAGACTCTGTCTCAAAATGCCAAAAATAAGTAAAACTTTTAACGAGTGGTGAGACTATTAGCTGTTACCTCATTCAATCCACAAAACAATGCTATGGAAATTTTGTTTTTATTTCTGTAGTATATTTACTGCAACTCTCACAAGTCCATTCTCTCCCTCAACCATCAAGCACCCTTAACTACTTAGTGATGATGTTTCAGGATTTAAATTAAATCATGTAGCCCCTCAGCCAAATCTACTGATTTTAAACTCCCAGAGTGTAGAAATTTACATTTAAGTGGCCCAAAAACTCAAATACTTTACAAAATGCCTGAATAACTGAAGTTCAAATTTCAGTGTCCATATTTTATTCCTACTGTTCATATATAAAAGTTGGATTAGAGCAGTGCTTTCATTTACCTGTTGTCTATGACTGCTGTCAAGCCACAGCAGACAAGTATATGAAGAAATTGTATAGCTCTCAATGTCTATTTAGATGGATTTACAGTAAGTTTACCACCAGTGGAGATGACAAGGAACCAAAAAAGAGGGAAGGGGGCAAAACAAACAAAATAATCTTTGCCAATTTCTTATCCCATATAGACTCTGGCCCAACCAAACCATAAACGTTAAGTTTCAACTCTCATGAATCTTAGGAACATTACCTACTAAGAAGGGTTTTTAGGTAGAATTACAAGCACCATCTTAAGATATGGATGTCTTAACCAACAAACCTTGCCTCTCAGTATGTTTAAAGAGAAGCCATTCTTCCAGTCTATAAATGTATCTTTTTGAGTCTAGTGTCATGAGGTATATTTGCAAAGGTGGATTTCAGGATTAGAAAACTGGAGTAGCTTTAGTTATGATTTCCAGTACAACAGACTAGAGGTCAGAGAATGAAGCTCAGTGCTTTGGCTATGAAACTGAACACCTACTTTTTAACATGATTCTGCCACTTATTAGTTGGTTACGTCAACCTCTCTGAACCTTTACTTCCTCATCTGTAATGACTGAAGATGAGTTGAGTTGTGGATAAATAACTTTGTGTGATTAGAACTGTGCTACCAACATATACATGTGTTTGAAAAGGATATAAACTGGACAAGGTATTCTGATTAGGCTACTTTGGAAGCAAGACTCTTCTAAGGGTGATATAATGGCTAGGCGACTAGGAAACAATCTTAGCAAACACATACCAGAAAAAAACATATGTTGAGACTGAAGAACAGCTGCTCAATAGAGGTTATCTACTTGGGGAAGCCTGTATCCATCTGTGAAGGTGAAGTATGTACATTTCTCGTAGAATTGGACCATAGCCACGTCATTACCTGACTGGGGCGAAGAGCCCCTAACAAATATTCTATGGAGAATAAGGAGAAAAGGTGCAATACTGAGTTTGTTGAACAGTCATCAGGAAAATAAACTTTCTATATTGTTTTGGAATAAGTCTAAACATTTTATAACTTCACATGTACACTTGATGCCCTTTATTAGTCTTGAAGCAAATAACTTTTTTCCCAAGAATGAAAATTTGTTATTACTTCAAGTTTTTATTCCAACTCCAAAAAATAGGACTATCCCAAACAACAGCAAACATTCAGCTTTTTTATGGCAATTACTCAAATACACTTGCTGGCCTATGTTTAGTGTTAAATTACCACCTGTAGCATTTCAATTGAAAAAAAAAAAGTCTCTTTATATCTTTAGTTATACCTCTTAAGACTGTCTGAGAGAAAATAAACTAATATATGATGCTACTTAGTAAAAGGAAAAAAAGAAATACTCTTCATGGCCTTTCATTCATTTCATCAATTAGCACACATAAGGCAGCATCTTTTTCTATAATCTGGTCCCTTCTATGACCTGAACTTTCTCTTTGTTGTTCATTCTGTCCAGTACAATTGCTGTTATCATCAGTATCCATCGGCTCAGTTTTAACTCTCATCCCTGCTTCTGAATGGGGCAAATCATCAGGTAAAGAAGCCAAGCAATTTTGAATCATTTCAATTACTCGTTCCAGATGTTTCTGAAACCTCTCAGCTGTTTCAAGGCGCTGGCGTTTCTGGACCTCCATCATGACTCTCAAAGTCTCTCTTGCTTGGTGGGGTCGATATTCATTTATAAGATGATGCACATGTACAAAAAGCAGTTTAAGATCTTCTAGCTTTTCTTCTCGTTTTATACTCCCAGGACTCCTTATTAAGATGTCTAAAAGGTCTAAGAAATTAATCAGTATAGACATATTGAGTTTTCTCAGTTCTTTCTTATGATCAAATTGCATAGGATGAAGCCGTTCAATGCCCTGACTTTCTAAAGGGCGAATGATAAGATCATCACATTGGAACTGGTTGCCAAACATCATGTAACTGTCTTTAATTGGAGGAGGTGGCTTGGGAGCCAAGCCTTCCTGAATATTTTCATCTGTATATTCCTTGATGTACTGCATTGGAGGCGGTGGAAGTGCACTCACTTGCTGTGGTTCACCCATTGTAGACAATTAAGAACCTAAAGATACAGAACACGAGATTCAGAACAGACTCATGAACACCACTTGCCCCCAATTAGTGACTTCAGAATATGTTCCTTTTTCTGACAGTACAGGTCCAAGACAAGATGATCTTAGATTTTAAAATTAACATTTACTACAGGGAATAGCTATCAATTCTTTTCTAATTAAAAATTAACACCCATATATTTTCCTTTATCTCCTTGGTGCTTTCAACAGCAGTTAATAAAACAAAAGCTACACCTTTTTCATCTAAAAAGAAAATCTGAGGGAACTGGAAGCTGAGGCAGCCCACATCAGCTGGGTATCTACTAGGGCATAAAAAAAAAAAAAGCCTTCAGATGGAGGCCACATTTCAGTGGAAAGCAGGCACCCACAATAATAGTAACGGCAAAAACAAAACAACACAACCCTTCCAGAGCACAGAAGACCTGTCAATTTCTCAAAAATAGACCTGGTAAAGTATACTGAAAAAAAGGGCAGGGCAGGGTGTGAGGGGGAGGGTCTTGCGACATTTGTCACTGTGTCATGAAACTTCACTGATGAAGAGAAAAAAAGTACCAACCTAAGACCAGGGCAGCTTGATCAACACAACTACGATGTTCCAAAGTTCCTTGTGGGTTCAGACCATATTATCTTCAAGCTTCCTGATGGAAAATACTCCTTGAAAACTGAGAACTTGTTGGCCAGCCAAGACAACAGGTGTGCTAATTTTACCCTAGAGGGGCAGGTGATCCTGGCAAAGGAGGAGGAAACAAAGAGAAAAATAAAGCAAAGCTATGCTTCATGAAGACCTGATGAAAAACATTTGTTATGCTAATGGGATAGAGCAGGGAAGGTGCAGAAAACTGCACACTAAAGACTCTGCCTTCCAAAAAGGTCTGCCCTATGTCCACTTTGTGATAGCACCACAGTCATGATTCCAACATTCAAGTATAAAGGCAGGGTCTGTAACTGATAGTGGACAATGGCAAGGTTATTTTTACCACAGAATCACCATTTAAACCTAGTCATTGACTCCCAGGTACTATGTCTTCTTCACAATACCTGCTCTGGTCCTACAGCCTGCTGTGTACTGGCTCTTAACTCTATTCCCCCAAGACTGCAGCAGGCTTTCGTAAGATAGATTGTTGCTTAACTGAATCAGACTTAAAAATGCTGAATCGCCATGTTCTTTGCCGAGAAGATAACAGAAGCGAGAGCCATGAAACAATGTCTAGTATCTAACTATACACCCAAGTCAAGATATGCAAGCCAACTTTGTCTATGAAGGAAATTCTGAGAACATGAAACAGCATCACTTGGAAATCCTACAATTATTTTTAGTCTCTTCAAGTCCTTCTCACCTGTTAAAGAGCACTCTTGCTGCCTGCCAGACTTCATGTGATCATGAAGTAGGACCTGTTCTGTTTGTTAGAAAAGAAGGACTCACTATTCTAGGTAACCTGACAAAGGTAAAGCATACAAAGTGGGAAAACAAGCAGTAGAGTCCACCACAGGTTTGGCAGAGGACTGTTATTTTTAAACATTTTCTAAAAAGACCTAAATTGCCCTAGGCATGATGGTTCATGCTGTAGTCCTAGTGATTGAGAAGCAGGATAGCTGTTGAGTTCAAGGCCAGTTTGAACTACATAGTGAGGTTGGGCCAGCCTGTGCCCATCTCATTTAAAGATCCATCTTTTAAAACTAAGAAAAGACTTAAAAAAATATATAAAATTGGGAGTAAAATATGGTAGTGATCTGCAAGGTATTAGAGGAATGGGGAAGTGGGCATAATTAAAACGTGTGTGTGTGTAAAATTCTCAAAGAACAAACATATATTCTGAAAACTAAGAAAAAATGGTCTGTATTTGAGGTGCTTTTATATGGTACATGATAAACTATTTTTTCCATGTCTGACTCCTTTTGGTAGGCATATGTTGGAACCTACTCTGGGAAAGAACATTTATATGCAAATGTCATATGCCTTATTTATTATTCTTTCCCATAATCAAACTACATACAGTGTCAATCAATATCAATCACTTTGCTTTCTACTGTACAGTGGTTTCTAAAACCAAACACTTAAATCTCTTATACAGCTTGACAAAAGTCACCGCTGTTAAATTTCATACTTATAATATTTTCCAAGATTTCTGAAGGAAGCCCCACTTTACGAGTATAGTATCGTTTTATTAACACGTTTTGATAAACTATTTTTTCCATGTCTGACTCCTTTTGGTAGGCATATGTTGGAACCTACTCTGGGAAAGAACATTTATATGCAAATGTCATATGCCTTATTTATTATTCTTTCCCATAATCAAACTACATACAGTGTCAATCAATATCAATCACTTTGCTTTCTACTGTACAGTGGTTTCTAAAACCAAACACTTAAATCTCTTATACAGCTTGACGAAAGTCACCGCTGTTAAATTTCATACTTATAATATTTTCCAAGATTTCTGAAGGAAGCCCCACTTTACGAGTATAGTATCGTTTTATTAACACGTTAGCATTTTTACGTATTTTCTACATAAATTTAAAACCTAAATCCCAACATATATGGTCAAGATAACCTCTGCTTTTTCCAGTTTGAGTTTAAGTACACTATACAATGAGAAGATTCTTGAGTGCTTTTTCACACTGATCTGAGATTCAAGGTAACACCACTGTCCGGCAACAACAGTGGCAAGTAACACAATGGTTCTGTATACTGGGAATACGTTAAATCTGAGGGAAGCCACTTCAAATTCTTCAGACTGTGTAACTGTGTGCGCTAATTCAGGGTGTGTATACCTAAAACACGAATGTCTACTTGCAGCCACATCAACACTAGGTCGTCTATAAATTTCGTCCCCAGAGGGCTTTTGAAGTTGGAGATCTGCGCTTCCCTTAGCCACACCCACACTAAACCCGCAGTTTCCGAAAGGTTTCTAATAAACGACCGGCATCCTCACTTCAATCTTCATAACGGCATGACTAGCTCCAATTTGATTTTAGGGACAAGAAGTCAATTCTCAACGTGCAGAAGTGGGTAAATTGTACAACGGGATTTTGTATTCCGTATTTTCGGCTGTTCTGTTGCGCCAAAGTGCAAACCTCCAGAACTTATGCCTGCCACCTTACAAAAACCGCCCATCGCCGGTTTAAACTGAACTTTTCAAAGCCGCCGGAGATCGTAACTTGCTAACACTAACACAATTCAGTTTCTAGCGTGTACTTTTGGGAGGAAAGGGTCGCAAGCTCGGCCACTTGGCTCACTTTGTGCCTGTGACTGAGACCCCTGGGAAAGTCTGGTACAGGATGAATCCGGATCCGCCCGGGATTCTCTCTCCCCTCCCCCAGCCCCCGCGCTCCCAGGTGGCTATTATCATTTTACCAACGGCGACAGGGCAGGCTAAGGCCACGACACTTTCAAAGCCCGTGGCGTGGGGGCGAGAATTCGGACGTCCCAACCTCCAGTCCGGCTCGTCGTCCCGTCCGCGAGACGCCCAGAGCGAGCGGTACTCGGCGCACCTTCGGCCGGCCGCCTGCCTCCAGCCCGGAGGAGGCTCCGCTGAGGGACGTGGGAAGAAGGCGAGACCGGGCTTCCCAGCCTGTCCCGCGCCGGACCTCGTCGCTCCACGCCGGGAGAGACGCAACCGCGGGGGCGGAGATACAGGCTCGGCTGCGGTCGCCAACCGCCGCCGCCCGCTCACCTCAGCTCTTTCTTGCTTTTCCGGTAGCGACTTTTCCTCAGCGCAGAGGAAGCACCAGTTCCGGTTGCCTTCTCAGGAAGAAGCCTCTGACGCGGGCTTTTAATTGGCTACCAAGCCTGTCCTATAGCAAGTTCTACTCCCGCCCTAAAGATATTGCGCATGCGCACTCCCGCATCTCCCGCTCCTCCAGGGGAAAAGATCTCCTCTCTGGTTTCTTAGTCAAGTCAGGAGAGTGCTTCTTCGTACTTTTTCTTAGTAGAAGAAACTACTCTCTGGTAATTCCGTTCCTCGCCACTCCCACTTTTATATGAGACTCTTAAAATTAAATACTTGCCTTTTGTTAAAGTCAGAAAATGCAGATAAGCAATATATTTAAAATTATATCAATGCTAACCTAATCATCAAAAATGTTTTTTAAAAAACAAGATTGTAATCCATTATATATTCATATATATGGAGATATTTGTAAACATGATTAAGAATAACACCCTAAACCTTCATTTTTCCCTTCCATTCACTTTTATTTTCATTTAGGAATTCAAATATGTCTATAACAATCCTTCCACAAATTGACAAGTGAAAAAGAAAAAAAACTTAATGTAATTTTTAAAAATGGAGAGAGTGGGTAATTTCACAGTTTAGCCCAGGCTGACTTCAGATGCCTCTTCCCAGCCCCAGGAAAGCCAGAGGTACAGAAATGAGCCATCAGGGCCAGCAAGAAAACTTTCCATTTAGACCTTCCCCACACATACACAGAAGAATTGTTAACAGATGTCCTCATTCACGGGAGTCTTAAGAATGCATGTTGCAAGTTAAGAGTGAGATAAGAATGTTCTGATGAAAGAGTTCTGCTTCACAAACAAGAATGTCCCAGTTTCTTCCTTTAAATATGTGGAGAATTGCAGGCATAAAAGCAAAAGAACAATCTACTCACCATCAACTTCCACAATGGTATGCTCCCCTCCTTTCGTCTCTAGTCCAGTATGCACATCTAAAAGGTAAGGGCTCTTCATTTTTTCCTATACCCATAGAATTATTATCTTACTGAAGGTGTACTCGGGGTTATTACACTGATAGAATGAATGTGTGTATTCACATGGATATATATGTATATATGACTTATTAGAATGGCTTACAAGATGCAGTTCAAGTAGTCCAACAATGGTGTCTCAGACCCGAAAGGCTGAACATCCTATAGTTGCTCAGTCTAAGAAATTGGATGTCTCAGCAGACACCACCTGGCTTTGGAGGTCTGAAGGATTCCTGGAGAGCTGCTGGTCTTGAGTCCATGTTGGAATCCCAAAGAAGTTTGGTTCTTTTTTTTTTTTTCTTTTCTTTTCAGGTTTTTCCAAACAGGGTTTCTCTGTGTAGCCCTGGCTATCCTAGAACTCACTCTGTAGACCAGGCTGGCCTCGAACTCAGAAATCTGCCTGCCTCTGCCTCCCAAGTTGCTGGGATTAAAGGAGTGTGCCACCACTGTCCGGCAAGAAGTTTGGTTCTAATACTGGCAAAGGAATGACACAGTGAGGGAACAGATGAAGTTGCCAGTAAGAGTGAGAGCAAGCAACCAAAAAGTAGTTTCCTTTCTTCATGTCCTTTTGTCTGGGCAGCTACAAGAAAATGCCATCCAGTCTTTCTGCTTCTAAAGATTAGCCATCACCCAAAGATAAATTAATAGGGCTAGGAATGTAGCTCACCTGGTAGAGAGCTTGCCTAGAATAATACACATAAGTCGTCTCCAGTATTACATAAGGGATAGGGACTGGTTAAAACTATGAGTGTAATGAACACTTAGTTTTGTCTATTATTGACTGTACTTGCAAGATCTGAATGTCAAAGACCCATATGTAGCCTCAGTGCACAGGGGGTAAAAACAGAAGGATCTGAAGTTCATAAACTCAAGGTCATTTCAGCTACATGGTTTAAAGCCAGCTTAGGCTGTCAGAATTTGGAGAGAGGGGAGAAGGGATGACTTTTCTAGTTTTAAAAATAAACTACCACATCAATATTTGGATTCAGATTGGCTCTGATTCCAATTAAGAGCTACCCTTTTCTAACTACCACTGTCTTTTAATTGGCTTGTAATCTTTGCATTCTTCCCCCCATCAATGTTCCTTTTGAATAAATCCATCCATTTTTTTTAACACGCCCGAATCAAGTGTTCCCCAACACCTACGTGCTCTACATGTGCTCTGCAGAGGCTTGCAGTGTTATTTCCAGTCCTCACTGCACTCAGTCTGGCTCAGTACTTGGGATATTTGATCATGGATCACCCCAGGACTTAGAGCTATGAAGCCATTTCTCGGTCAGAAGCCATCCATGTGATGGGACATAGGTAATACCATTCAGATCCTGGAACCCCCTCACCTCTGTACTTGAGGCCCTAACTCTGTACTTCAACTTTACCCAAATGCACTGCATCCATTTGCAAAAGTACACCCCACCCCTTTTCCTCCAGTACTCCACGGAATCTACCATACCAACCTCTTGCATTGATTTTATTTTACAGTGTTTCAGATATGAGAAATTGCTACCACACTCATTGTCTGAGGGTTTTACTGCTGTGAACAGACACCATGACCAAGACAACTCTTATAACTCTTTAATTGGGGCTGGCCTACAGGTTCAGAGATTCAGTCATGTATCATCAAGGTGGGAGCATGGCAGCTTGTAGGCAGGCATGGTGCAGGAGTTGCTGAGAGTTCTACATCTTCATATGAAGGCTGCTAGCAGAATACTGACTTCCAGGCAACTAAGATGAGGGTCTTAAGGTCCACACCCACAGTGACATATCTACTCCAACAAGGCCACACCTCCTAGTAGTGCCACTCCCTGGGCCGAGCATATGCAAACCATCATACCCATGACTCGGTTGTCATTCGTTCTCACCTCAGTTTCTGCAATAGCCTCCCAAATGGTTTCTTTGCTTCCACTTTTGTGTCCTGTAATCTTCTTCCCACACTGTTCTGACATAGAAGATTGTACTCTGTTCAAAATTCTCCATGGCAGTTTTCTGTCACATATAAAATAAAATCTAATGCCCCTACCATGGACTATAGAAAGCTCTACAAAATGATGGTTCCCCCCCAAACCTTTTAATAGGTATGAAACAACCTTCATAGGGTTTGTCTACAACTGAAATCCTCTTGATTTCATATTTACTCTATTGTATTCTCCATCAGAATACAAGTTGATGAGCATAGAAACATTTCCCGTTTCACTCACTGTTGTATTGTTGGCACCTAGAACAGTGTTTGAGATGGACAACTGTTCAAGAAATATTTATTGAGTAAATAACAAAATGAATATAACCGTCTCCCGTAATGTGAGAGGATGTATTTCCTAATCTTTAGTGAATACCTGAAAGCACAGATAGTTCTTAACCCTGTAGATACTAATTGTATTATACCCACCTATAATAAAGCTTAATTTATAAATAAGTACAAGAAAATGAGCCACTATAACTAATAACGAAATAGAATAATTATGAAAATATATTCTAATAAAATTTTTTAAGTGTGGTCTCCGTCTAAGTATCATAGCACTAATTACCTTACAGGAAATACTTCATGACTTCCCATTGGCATATGCAAATAACCAGATTGATTCCTTTCACACTTTGGGAACACTATTAAGTAAAAGAAAGATTACTTGAGCACAGATACACAATAATGTAACAAAATCTGATAATATATGGTATCTACTAAGAGGCTCCAGGGCAGGTAGCATATAATAGCATCTATACTCTGGACAAGGAGGTAATTCACACCTTTGTCAAACCAGACTGGATACTCTGTCCCATTCTCTTCAAACTGATGAACCCTTTAAAACACAATGTAAGTTTACGTATGCAATTTTCCACTTGGTATCCTTATGCCATACTTGGCCATGAGCAATTCAAAGCAAACCGTTAGATAAATGAGGACTAGTTTGTGGTCATGAGTTTCAAATGAAGCTATGGTGTGACTTTAATAGCTAGACCACGTCTACATAGCCATAGCTTTGCATCGTGACTTTCCTTTCCTCTCAGCGTTTGCTATCATAATCACTGACTTGTGAGCATCTCAGTCCACACTTGGGTTTTTGTTTTTCACTCTTTTTTTTTTTTTCATCCTGAGATATAATTCTAGATGTGGCCCAAACTGCAAGTGTCTTACAGCTAGTGACATCATCAAGGTAGAATGTCAGTCTCTTGAGTCTCATTTTGGTGTTTTTTTTTTTTTTTTCCAGTAAAATACGACGGAACAGTGCCTAAGAAATCCATGTCATGATAGGAGGTGGTGAAAAGAAGGCTGTAATAAACATTTATTTTATATAATATTTATTGTGTTTGCAGAATCTGAATGGAAAATTTAAACCTTAAATTTAACAAGGAGTACATCTATTCAGTACATCTTTGTGGTGTCTCTCCACCATGCCAGGTACTGTTTTCAAAGGTTAAAGACATATATTCAGCCTTCCAACGGAGAGACATAGACAAACAGGATGCAAACAGAAGAACTTTGAATAGTTGATAAGGGCTGCTTTGCACAAGGGACTTAGGGGAGTGACAGATGGTGACTTTGGCAATCAGCTGTGAATATGGAAAGCGGTGAATGTTGCAGGGGTAATGATCTGAAAGGAACCTAGTGCACCCTCTGTAACATGCACATTTGTGCCCTCTCCCCAAGTACAGGAGCAAGTGGATGTCATGTTAAAACCTTTGGGTTGTAACTGCTCTGCACCTCAGCTTGCCCTGGTTAACTGTGTTTTTGCTTTGCCATCCTGATAGAGGAGCAGCGGTTGAATCCGTCATTATTTGGTGTTAGGGATCTTTCCTTTGGTTATTCGATGTATGCGTCTTGAAAAACTGCTTGAGTCCTTTTTCACTCAATTTGAAAAATTGGATTGCCTTTCCTATTGAGTTATGTGAGCACACACAGACACTCATTCACTCACTAACATACACTCTAGGTATAATAAGTCATTCACTGGATATATGTGTCATAAATATTACTTAGAACTTATGGCTGATCTTTTAACTTTTCCTAATAGTATCTTTTAAATAGCAAGGGTTTTTAGCTTCAATGAAGTTCCATCAATTCTTATTTTTTAAGATTTATTGGTTTATTATTTATGTGTATGGGTGTTTGCCTACATGTATGTATACACACCAAATGTATGTCTGGTGCCCGCAGAGGTCAGAAGAGGGTTTTGGATCCCCTGGGATTAGAGATACAGATGGTTGTGAGTCACCATGTGGGAATCAAACCTAGGTCATCTGCCAGAACAACTTGCATCCTTAACTGCTGAGCCATCTCTCCAGCCTATCATTTATTTTCTTTTACGGCTCCTACTCCATGCATCCTATCCAAGAACCTATGCTTATCCAAACATCGTAAGGGCTTTTTATGATTTTAATTTTTACATTGAGATTTCTAACCTTGGGCAGATTTATTTTCATGCATAGTTCAGGTAAAAATCAAGGTTCCAGTTGTTTGTTTGGATTGTATGTAGAAATCTAATTTTTCTCAACACCTCAGAATCTCACTGATTCTGCGGGTATCGTGGTACCAATGATAGAAAGCAGGTTCACAAATAATAATCTGTGGGTTGTTTGTCAGTTACATTGTATTTTCAGCCTGTTAATCGATCTCAGCAGAAGAATTAGAAGCTAGCAAATGAAAATAGTTGTGGCCAGTATCTGCTTATTTGTATCTTGCAATATATACTATGTATATAGTAACATATAGTGTGTACTTATGTGTGTGCATTTGTATGTATGCATATACACACATCCATATATATGTATATACTCCATATATAATATAAATAAAAATATAACATTAAAAAATAAAAATTATATATAATCTAAAAGATGCACTTCCAGTGAAAATTTTTGCTAATGAGTTTTCCTATGAAATATACAGAATAGTTTCAATCCATAATAATTATTTTTTGTTATTGTTGCTGTTGCTTTATGGGTGTAAACAAACATCACTCACCTAACAGCGGGGACCTGGTACCTGGTACAGAGTGGCAGTTTGCTTTGCTCCTTACATATTCATACCAGCAGGGGGCAGCAGTAACTAGATCAGCTGAGTTCAGGCTGTGTGGCTTCTGTGCTCATCTCCCCCACAGTCTCCCACTTTCCATCTGTCCCACACAGCCCTGCCAGGCTGCTGAGTGCTTAGTGTTGACTTGTTATTTCTCACCTTCTATTCGGATAACCAGGCTCTCTGAGTTCTCCAGTGTCTATCCAATAATAGACCTCAGACACCCATCTCACAGAGAAGTCATTTTCTAGCTTTTTGCTTCCAAATGCAGGAACTGGAAAGTGCTAGATGCTTCTGTGCCACCATTATGGCTCCCTGTGTTGTCTTTGCATCTCTCCCCTGTTTTCATTAAGCTGTAATCGTAATTGTGCACCTGTTTTATTTGTACAGCTATAAATAAGTTGCTGGCCTACCTGGGCAAGTGGCTCAGACAATCTTGAACATAGCCACTGTAGAATATTTTTTTAGTGAGAGATGGATTACAGATAAAAGAGAAAGCAAGAAGAAAACACTTCCATGTGTCCTGAATATCAGGTGTGTATAAAGACGAGCTACCTGGCCTCAGTATCGCTCTACATCAGGGTGCATTTTGCCTCTGATTAAGGGAGGGAGAATAGGGATGTAGCTCGTGGTACTGTTGATCTCCTTGAGGTTCTGAGTTGACTATCCAGCATACCCAACAAGGGGGCCAGGGGCAACACTCAATAATTAAGGCAAGTAATATTTTAATTAAAAATTCAAACAATAAAATTTAAGACAAGAAAAATCTCTGATAGACAAAATATGACCATTTTAAACAAGGAAGGGTTACATCTTTAGTTTGATGCCACCACTGAAAGGCAGTCTACACAACCCTTCACATTTGAAGATTGGAGTTATTTTCCAGACAGCAGGCGTGATGGGGCTCTTAGGCTTTTAAGGTTTTGTAATGTACCGATCTTCCAGTGTTGATTCCTTGAAGATTTATTGTCCGAGTGTTGCATATTCAGTGTTCCAGGCACTGTTACAAGCCATTGACCTTTCTGCTGTCTGAATGATTTTTTTTGTAAAGATGTATTTATTATCTACACAGCATTCTGTCTGCATATATGCCTGCACGCCAGAAGAGGGCGCCAGATCTTCTTATACATGGTTGTGAACCACTAAGTGGTTACTGGGAATTAAACTCAGGACCTCTGGAAGACCAGTCAGTGCTCTTCTGAGCCATCTCTGCAGCCTCTGTCTGAATGATTTGGCCATTCCTAAAATATAATATAGTTTGGAGTCATATAGAGTGTTTTCTGGTAGTTTTCTTCTATTTCATTTAAGATTCTTCCATTTCTTTTTTTTTTTTTATTGGAAGTTTTATTTACATTTCAGATGTTCTCCCCTTACCCCATTTTCCCCCTCCCTCCCAGGAACTCCCTATACTTTCCCCCCTCCTCTTGCTTCTATGATGGTGTACCCTCACCTCCCCACCCTCGAATCCCCCCCCCATGACGTCCAGCCTTCGTGGGACCAAGGATCTCTTTTCCCACTTATATATAGCTCCCTTGCATATATAGCTGGAGCCATGGGTCCCTCCCTAAGCGCTCCCAGGCTGGTGATTTAGACCCTGGGGGCTCTGGTTGGTTGATATTGTTGTTTTCCTCATGGTGTCGCCAAATTCTTCCATTTCTTTTGTGACTTTGTCTTCTATTTTACCATTTAGTAATATTCCATCATGTGAGCATACTTCCTTATCCATTCACCTGGGGAACAGCCTCCTAGTTACTTCCAAGTTCTAGAAACTACAGATAAGACTTCTGTAAATCGCAGTTCCTACATGGTGGTTATGCAGGTGTAAGTTTTCATTTTGAGACCAATGAGTGTGATTGTTGGAGCTCATGGCAAGAGGGTTCTTAGCTATGTAAAAATAAATAAATAAATAAAAAATAAAAATGAAAAAACCTGAACTGTCTTCCACAGTAACTGTACAACTCCATTCCCCACAGCAGTGAACAAGAGCTCCTCTTGTATTCGCTGGTAATGTTCTGAGTTTTTGAAGCAACTCCAGCAGATCCACACTTGCATCTCCGTATTGTAACTTGACAATGTCATAAAATGTTGACTAGCTTTTCCTGTGCCCATTCATCACGTTTCTGTGTGCTACAGGGGTTGAACTCAGACTGGCAGATTTGCACAGCAAGCATCTTTACCTGCTGAGCCATCTCACCCACTCTTGCTGTCTGCCTTTGAGTCCTTTAATATTGTGGGTAATAATCTTTATCAGATGTGTCTTTTGCAAGTTATTTCTCCCACTCGGTAGCTTATCTCCTCATTTTCTGCAAAGTATCTCTCATAGAGCGGATTCCTTCTGTTGTTGTTCTAACCAGGACTGGCTTGTGTTTTCATAGGTTGTATGTTTGATGGTGTAGTTTCACATTTTACAGGCAGACGTATGGCTTGCGTTTTGTTCATTTTTATAATGAGCTAAGGTCTTGGGGGTGTCTGGTTTCTTCTATTAGAGGACTATCCTGCCTCGAGTGAGTTACTTTTGCTTCTTTACCAAAACTCAGTCTCTTTGCAGGTTTTCTCTCCCCCCATTGCTTTGTCTAGTGCCTAGACAATGATGGACTATTACAACAATTTGTGATGAATCTTAAAATCCAGTACTGTTAATTGTTTGGCTTTGCTTCCTCCCAATATTGCACTGGGTGCATTCAAAAGGTCATGCCTTTCCTTATGAACTTTAGAATCAGTTTGTCAGTATCCACACAGTAACCCCTAAGTAAACTAGTTGTTCAAATTGGAGACAATTATAGTTAATTGCATGAAGTAGTGAAATAAGATCCCTTGTATTCCTGGTCTATTTTATCCTGATGGTTCATCTTTCAGATTGATAGTAGAGCACAATTATTATGGCCATGATACACTACAGTCAAGGTCCCTTTCGGTCACCTCTCCAGGTGCCTTTTCAATGTCCCTTTCCCTCATAGCTCCTGGCAACCGGCAGTCTGTGGTTCTTGTTCTGTAACATTTTTGTTCCGAGAACACTGCATAAATGGAACCCATCAGTATGTAATTAGGGCTAGCTTTCTAATTAGAGCAGTTCTCTGGAGAGTCAGGCAGGCTGTTTTATGGGGAGCTTATTTTTTCCCTCTGAGTATTATGCTATGACATGAATGTAGGAGGCTATTTTAACCACTGAAGGTCCTCATTCAGGGCTATTTTTTATTATATCGAAAGCTACCATAAACGTTCATGGAAAGATTTTTTTACATCGAGATATACATTCACTTCCCAGGGATAAATACTCAGGAGTGAAATTGTTGTATGATATGTGCATGTTTGGTATTTAAGAACCTACTAAACGTTTTCCATAGTAGCTGTGCCTCTTTACATACCCACTATTGATATATGACAGATGAGTGACATAATTTCTCCTGCATCACTCTTTTGTGTTTTCCCTATTTATTTATAATTTTTTTTATTTTAACGATCTTAATAGATACATAGAATTATAACATTGCAATTTTAGTTAGCATTTCCCTAAAGGGTTTTATAGATTTGTTTACATTTATTTTTGGTGCAATTTTTTCCATAATTTTTTATTGGGTATTTTATTTACATTTCAGATGTTATCTTCTTTCCCCATTTCCCCTCACCCAGAAATCCCCTATCTCATCCCCCCTCCTCCTGCTTCTATGAGGTTGTGCCCCCACCTACCACTCCCACCTCCCCACCCTCGAATTCCCCCACACTGGGGCATCTAGCCTTCAAAGGACCAAGGACCTCCTCTCCCACCTATGCCCAACAAGACCATCCTCCCCTACATATACAGCTGGGGCCATGGGTCCCTTCCTATGTGCTCCCAGGCTGGTGGTTTAGACCCTGGGAGGTCTTGTTGGTTGGTATTATTGCTCTCCCTATGGGGTCGCAAACCCTTTCAGCTCCTTCAGTCTTCTCTCTAACTCCTCCACTGAGAACCCCATGATCAGTTCAATAGTTATCTCTGATCATCCACCTCTGTATATGTCAGGCTCTGGCAGATCTCTAAGGAGACAGCTCTATCAGGCTCCTGTCAGATTGCACTTTCTGTCATCCACATCAGCATCTACCTTTGGTGACTGCACAGGGGATGGATATCAAGGTGGAACAGTCTCTGGATGGTCCGTCCCTCCTTCAGTTTCTGTCCCATACTTTGTCTCCATATTTGCTCCCATAAGAATTTTGTTACTGTTTCTAAGAAGGACTGAAGCACTCACACTGTGGTATTCATTCTTCATGAGCTTCATGTGGTCTGTGAATTGTATCTTGGGTATTGCGAACCTTTGGGCAATTATCAAAAATAATTTTAATAATAATAATAATAGTTATTATAATAATTATACAATTATCAGTGAGTGCATACCATATGTGTTCTTTTGTGATTGGGTTACCTCACTCAGGATGATATTTACTAGTTCCATCCATTTGCCTAAGAATTTCTCAAATTCATTGTTTTCAATAGCTGAGTAATACTCCATTGTGTAAGTGTACCACATTTTCTGTATCCATTCCTCTGTTGAAGGACATCTGGGTTCTTTCCAGCTTCTGGCTATTATAAATAAGGCTGCTATGAACATAGTTTAGCATATGTCCTTGTTATATGTTGGAGCATCTTCTGGGTATATGCCCAGAAGTTATATAGCTGGGTCTTTAGGTAATGCTATGTCCACTTTTCTGAAGAACTGCCAAACTAATTTCCAGAGTGGTTGTAACAGCTTGCAATCCCATCAACAATGGAGGAGTGTTCCTTTTTCCACATCCTTGCCAGCATCTGCTATCACCTGAGTTTTTGATCTTAGCCATTCTGACTGGTGTGAGGTGGAATCTCAGGGTTATTTTGATTTGCATTCCCCTGATGACTAGGGATGTTGAACATTTCTTTAGGTGCTTCTCAGCCATTCAAGTTTCCTCAACTGAGAATTCTTTGTTTAGCTCTGTACCCCATTTTAATAGGGTTATTTGGTTGTCTGGAGTCTAATTTCTTGAATTCTTTGTATATATTGGATATTAGCCCTCTATCGGATGTGGGATTGGTAAAGATCTTTTCCCAATCTGATGGTTGCTGTTTTGTCCTATTAATAGTCCTTTGTCTTACACAAACTTTGCAATTTTATGAGGTCCCATTTGTCAATTCTTGATCTTAGAACATAAGCCATTGGTGTTCTGTTCAGGAACTTTTCCCCTGTGCCTAAGTATATGAGGTTCTTCCCCACCTTCTCTTCTATTAGTTTCAGTGTATCTGATTTTATGCAAAGGTCCTTTATCTACTTGGACTTGAGCTTTATACTAGGAGATAAGAATGGATTGATTTACATTCTTCTACATGCTGACCTCCAGTTGAACCAGCATCATTTGTTGAAAATTCTGTCTTTTTTTCACTGGATGGTTTTAGCTCCTTTGTCATAGATCAAGTGACCATAGGTGTATGGGTTCATTTCTGGGTCTTCAGTTCTATTCCATTGATCTTCCTGACTGTCTCTGTACCAATACCATGCAGTTTTTTGTTGTGGATAGCCTCAGCCTTGTATTTTGATCCTAGTTCCCAGTGGATAGCCTCAGCCTTGTATTTTGATCCTAGTTCCACCCTCCTGGGAGGGGCCGCAGAGGATGACTGAATCTGTACACAGGTGACGTCTTGTAAACCTTCTGTCCAATTAAAACCTGTAAAATAAAGGCTAGAGCCAGAGATTGGGCAGTAGAAGGGGAGGCGGAGAAAAAGGCTTAGGGGAGGAGAGAGTGAAAGGAATTCGATATAAAAGGAGGCAGAAGGAGAAGAAGAGGAAGAAGAGAGGAGGAAGCAGAGCAGAAGGAAGTCGAAGCAGAAGGAAGCCTGCAGTAGAAGGAAGCTGATGATGGAGAACAAGCACGCAGCCTGGATGAACCACAAGTTATAAGGGATCTCATAGCTGGGGATTAGAGTAGTGTAATGGTAAATCTGCCCAATCTAGGCGTGCTATTTATACCATAATTATTGAGTTGTATATTCCTTTATTGGTCTCCTTCAGGTAGGAGATCTTACAGCAACAAATTTGGGGGTTGAATAATTTATTCTACTACAGTTTTTAATCACTATTGCTCTGTAGTACAGCTTGAAGTCAGGGATGGTGATTCCTCCAGAAGTTCTTTTATTGTTGAGAATAGTTTTCGCTATCCTGGGTTTTTTGTTATTCCAAATGAATTTGAGAATTTCTCTTTCTAACTCTGTGAAGAATTGGGTTGAGATTTTAATGGGGATTGCATTGAATGTGTAGATTGCTTTTGGCAAGATGGCCATTTTTACTATATTAATCCTGCCAATCCATGAGCATGGGAGATCTTTCCATC
This sequence comes from Mastomys natalensis, assembly GCA_021653895.1. NCBI lineage: Eukaryota > Metazoa > Chordata > Mammalia > Rodentia > Muridae > Mastomys > Mastomys natalensis. The sequence goes on from JAJTUV010000870.1 coordinate 696,189, forward strand.
TTCTGAAACCTTCTTCAATTTATTTCTTCAGAGACTTGAAGTTCTTACAGATATTTCACTTGCTTGGTTAGATTCACACCAAGGTATTTTATATTATTTGTGACTATTGTGAAGGGTGTCATTTCCCTAATTTCTTTCTCAGCCTGTTTATCCTTTGAGTAGAGGAAGGCTACTGATTTGTTTGAGTTGATTTTATATCCAGCCACTTTGCTGAAGTTGTTTATCAGGTTTAGGAGTTCTCTGGTGGAAGTTTTAGGGTCACTTAAGTATACTATCATATCATCTGCAAATAGCGATATTTTGACTTCTTCCTTTCTTATTTATATCCCTTTGATTTCCTTTTGTTGTCTAATTACTCTGGCTAGGACTTCCAGTACTATATTGAATAGGTAGGGAGAGAGTGGGCAGCCTTGTCTAGTCCCTGAGATTAGTGGGATTGCTTCAAGTTTCTCTCCATTTAGTTTGATGTTGGCTACTGACTTGCTATATATTGCTTTTACTATGTTTAGGTATGGGCCTTGAATTCCTGATCTTTTCAAGACTTTTACCATGAAGGGATGTTGAATTTTGTCAAATGCTTTCTCAGCATCTAGTGAGATGCTCATGTGGTTTTTTTTTTTTTTTTTCTTTTAGTTTGTTTAGTGGATTGTGTTGATGGATTTTTGCATATTGAACCATCCCTGCATTCCTGGGATGAAGCCTACTTGATCGTGATGGATGATTGTTTTGATGTGTTCTTGGATTCTGTTTGAGAGAATTTCATTGAGTATTTTTCCATCAATATTCATAAGGGAGATTGGTCTGAAGTTCTCTTTCTTTGTTGGATCTTTGTGTGGTTTAAGTATGAGCATAATTGTGGCTTCATAAAAAGAATTTGGTAGTGTTCCTTCTGTTTCTATTTTATGGAATAATTTTAAGAGAATTGGTATTAGGTCTTCCTTGAAGGTCTGATAGAATTCTGCACTAAAACCATCTGGTCCTGGGCTTTTTTTGGTGTGGAGACTTTTAATGACTGCTGCTATTTCTTTAGGGGTTATGGGACTGTTTAGAGGGTTTATTTGCTCCTCATTTAACTTTGGTACCTGGTATCTGTCTAGAAAATTGTCCATTTCGTCCAGATTTTCCAGTTTTGTTGAGTATAGGCTTTTGTAGTACCATCTGATGATTTTTTTAATTTCCTCAGTTTCTGTTGTTATGTCTCCCTTTTCAGTTCTGATTTTATTAATTTGGATACTGTCTCTGTGCCCTCTGGTTAGTCTGGCTAAGGGTTTATCTATCTTGTTCATTTTCTCAAAGAACCAACTCCTGGTTTTGTTGATACTTTGTATAGTTCTTTTTGTTTCAATTTGGTTGATTTCAGCCCTGAGTTTTATTATTTCCTGCTGTCTACTCCTCTTTGGTGTATTTGCTTCTTTTTGTTCTAGAGCTTTCAGGTGTGCTGTCAAGTTGCTAGTGTATGCTCTCTCCAGTTTCTCTTTGTAGGAACTTAGAGCTATGAGTTTTCCTCTTAGCACTGCTTTCATTGTGTCCCATAAGTTTTGGTGTGACGAGCCTTCATTTTCATTCTAAAAAGTTTTTAATTTCTTTCTTCATTTCTTCCTTGACAAAGTCATCATTTAGTAGAGTGTTGTTCAGTTTCCACGTGTATGTGGGCTTTCCATTGTTTTTGTTATTATTGAAGACCAGCCTTAGTCCATGGTGATCTGTTAGAATGCAAGGGATTATTTCAATCTTTTGTATCTGTTGAGGCCTGTTTTGTGACTATTATATGGTCTATTTTGGAGAAGGTATCTTCACTCTCATATATACCTATTATCCTTAGGTTTGGTCTTCTCATTGTGTTCTGGATTTTCTGGATGGGTTAGGAGCTTTTTGCATTTTGCATTTTCTTTGACAGTTGTGTCAATGTTTTCCATAGTATCTTCTGCACATGAGATTCTCTCTTCTATCTCTTGTGTTCTGTTGGTGATGCTTGCATCTATGACTCCTGATCTCTTTCCTAGGTTTTCTACCTCCAGGGTAGTCTCCCTTTGAGATTTCTTTATTGTTTCTACTTCCATTTTTAGATCCTGAATGGTTTTGTTTAGTTCCTTCACCTGTTTGGTTGTGTTTTCTTGCAATTCTTTAAGGGATTTTTGTGTTTCCTCTTTAAGGGCTTCTACCTGTTTACCTGTGTTCTCCTGTATTTCTTTAAGGAAGTTATTTATGTCCTTTTTAAAGTCCTCTATTATCATCATGAGAAGTGATTTTAAATCTGAATCCTGCTTTTCCTTTGTGGTGGGGTGTCCAAGACTTGCTATGGTGGGCGAACTGGACTCTGATGATGCCAGGTAACCTTGGTTTCTGTTGCTTATGTTCTTGTGCTTGCCTTTTGCCATCTGTTTATCACTAGTGCTACCTGCACTCACTGTCTCTGACTGGAGCCTGTATTTCCAGTTATCTTGCTTGTGTCAGAACTCCTCAGAGTCCAGCTGTCTCTGTGATCCTGTGATCTTGAGCTCCTGGGTAGAAGAGCTCCTGGGATTCAGGCTACCTCTGAGATCCTGAAATTCTGCTGCTCTGAGTGCAGTGGTTCCTCCACTGCTCTAAGTGCAGTAGTTCCTCTGCTGCTCTGAGCACAGTGGTTCCTCTAAGATGGGTCAGGATATGGAATCTTCACGGGAGCAGACCAGCTAGGAGTCTGCCCCAGCCAAAAGGACCAAGCGAGGGGCGGAAGGGGAGTGGTATTTTGGAAGGCAGGGTTTGGGTGTGTGATGGGTCCTGAGTGCCCCAGGCTCCCAGCTCCAGCTCTGGGGTGTAGGGTTGTGGGGGAGGGTTCTTACCTGCTGCTCTGAGTGCAGTGGTTCCTCTAGGATGGGTCAGGATATGGAATCTTTAAGGGAGCTGACCAGCTAGGAGTCAAAAGGCTTGGTGCAATTTTAGTTTTATCTTTCACCCATGTTTTATTCGATAGTTTTATTTATTTATTTATTTATTTATTTATTTATTTATTATTTTATTTTTGGTTAGGTGTGAGTGCTATGCCACAAGAAGCCAGCAGAGGGCATTGGATCCCTTGAAGCTGGAGTTGGTGGTGTTGTGAGCCACCTGAAGTTAGTGCTGGGAACAACACTCAGATCCTCTTTGATCAGTATGGGATCTTAACGGATGAGCTATCTCTACAACTCCAGATGGTTTTCTTAATGTCGATATCTGAACATTTTAAAACGCCACACAGTCTTGGTGATTACCACTGTACAGTGTCTTTCTTGGTGACTACCACTGTTCAGCGTCTTGAAATTGTGTAGGCTTATCCCTACTGTTTAGTTTTTCCTTTTTAATGTTTTTTTTTTTTCTGGGTAGTTGTATTTATTTCTCATGTATAAATTTTTATGTAATTTTGTGTCTATAAAATATCTTGTTAGGGTTTCAACTGATAGCATGTCAGACCTATAAAACACTTTGGAAAGAAAGAAATACTATAACTTTGAATTCATGAACTGGATATCTCCACTACTTAGATTTCTTGATTTATTCCCTCAATGCCATATACAGTTTTTTAGATTCACATGTAAATACTTGTATTTTATATCCTGTGAACTTGGTGAACTCACTTCTCAGTTCTTGGAACTTCATTGTGAATACCTAGGCAGTACCTATATAGCAGTCACGTTATCTCTGCCTGAGGATGCTGTGTTCTTGCCTAGGGCACTGCCCACAACTCCCAGCACTCTGCTGAGTGAGTGTGGACATTCTTCCTTGGCTTTGATCATAGAGAAGCATGGGCCTTCATCACTAAGTAAAGTGTTAGCTCAAGGTTTTTATAGTGTTTTGTATTGAAGTTCTGTTTCTGTTATAAGACAGTTCATCGTGAAAAGGTGTTGAATTCTGTTATTTATCCTTTTCCAATGATTGATGTGATTGTGTGATTTTTTTTTTCTGTAGCCTATGTAGTGAATTTAGCAATTGATTTAATATATTTCTAGAGTAAAACCCACTTGGTCATAGTACATAATTGTTGTATACATTGTAGAATTCTATTTGCTAATAGTTTGCTGGGGATCTGTGTCTGTACTCATGAGGGACATTAGTCCATTGTTATCTTCTTTCTCCTCCTTTTTTCATCTCTAAAAAAATTGGTTTACCTTCTTAGATTTTTAAACAACTTTTATGTGTATGAGTGCTGTATGTATGTGTACCACATGTATCCCATTGCCTGCAGAGGTCAGAAGAGGTTTCAGATTCTGCTACTGGGATTACGGATAGTTGTGAGCTGCCATGTGGATGCAGAAAACCAAACACAGGTCTTCTACAAGAGCAGCAAGTGCTTTGACCTTCGAGTCATCTCTCCAGCTCATTTTTTACTCTGTTGAGACAAGGTCTCACTGTGTATCTCTGGCCTTTAACTCAACATCTTGATGCCTCATACCCAGCCCTTCTTTTTACTGCTCTCTTCGGTTTTGGAATCAGAACGCTGCTAGCTCTATGAGATAAATGAACAAGTATTCTACCTTCTAGGAGGCACTGTGTTAAGTGGATCTCCCTCCACATTTCTTCCTCCTACCTCAACTTCCAGAGTGCTAGAATTATAGGCGGCTACTGACTATGTCCGGTGCTTATTTCTTTTAACCAGTTGTAGAATTGTTCATTGAAACTATCTTGCTTAGGTTCAACTTCGAGAGAATTGAATGGAAACGGCAGTTTAATGTCGATTTTGTGTGTGTACACATGTGACAGATTTTGTTGTCTCACTTTTGGCTTCATTGACCTTTGCTTTTGCCACACTGCATCTTCTCTGTTTGGGCTTGACTTTATTTTTATTTCTTTGGGTTTTCTCTTACAGTTTTCATCTTGGGATGAGAACATAAGTCATTTAAACTGAGATTTCTGTCTTCTGTTGTATACAGATGATGTGGACATTTGTCTCCACACTGGTTTGGCTATATTCCACCAATGTCAATATTATTTTTATTTCAAATCTTTGCATTTCTTATTTCCCTTCAGACTTTATTAGGAAGGAGAAGGCTATAGTTCCATGGTAGAATAAATTCAGTCACCAGCACTGAAAACAAACATACAAAAATGGAACCTTAGACTTCCTTTATGATCAAGGAGAGTTACAAGTGTGCTGTTGAGATTTTGACTATATGAGATGTTTGCTTCCTGTTATTTTTCTGTTATTGATCTCCAGCTTGATTTCATTGCAGTCAGAAAATATATAGCATAATTTCAACTCTATTAGGTTTGTTGAGCTTATCTCTAAGGCTTAGAATATGAATGTCTTATCCATGCTTTATAAAAACTTTAAAATAATGCATTTCAGCCAATGGTAAGTGGAGTATTCTGAAAACACTGCCTGAACCCTTGTGGTAGATAGTATCATTGATGTATTCTGTATACATGTCAATCTTTGTCTAGTTGTCTATTATGTTGTTGAGAGAGGAAGGTAGAACTACAAATTGAAATCCAACTACAACTGTAAATTTGTTTCTTTCAGTTCAATTTCACTTCCCATATTTTACGACTTTCTGTTTGATGAATACAATGGTAAGATTGTTGTTTTCTTGGTCCTTTTAATGTCCCTCTGCCTTTTCCCCCTCCCACATGTCTCACCCTACATAGCCCAATTTATAATTGGTTTGTGGCTTCCTTTACATGGATCTCAAAGTTTTACATTTCCTGTCACCTGCTTCTCTCTCCCCCTTCCCCCAGCATCTCTCTCACTAGTCTCATCCCGATAGTCGAAATGGCTCGCCTTTACTCCCTTGACTGTGCAGTGTTTTTAGCTTTAGACATTTATTCCATGGCTGGATATGGTACAGCATGCTTAAAATCTCCACTTTTAAGAGGTTTCAATGAGAGGTCCATGACTTCCCATCTACTCTGGATTACATAACAAGTTCCAGATCAACTTGGTCTACACAGTAAGAACTATCACAAAGAAACCACAACAAAAAAGTAAAGACACAACTCCAACATATAACCTGTGAGTGATCTTACTGCTTCTGGCAAAAGACCCTCTGTTCTTATTGCATCTCTGTGAGTCTGCAACTTCAGTTTGGAACACTGGTTGGTAACTGCCTGTTCACTGCACTTGCAGCAGAATTGTTCCCATGGTGATAAATATTGCTGCTAAGAACATCAGCCTTTATCTGATGAGGATCTAACTTGATAGCCTGATTGATAGTTCTCTCCAGAGGAAGGGACCTGTTGCTTTGAAATTTGTGCATGTTTCCTTTGGTGACTTATCAAGATAGAAGATGCTGGGAGGACACAGAGCAGAGCCTGTTGTGCTCAGCAAGTCCTCTGCCTCCATTTCACTTTAGTGACATGTTTGTTACTTGTGGGTCTGCTAGGCATCCCTTCATACTAGATAAAGTAGAGTCATGTTAAAAAAAAAAAAAAAAAGCCCCACCAAAAGGCAAGAGTGCCAAAACCAGATTAGGAGAAGGAGAAAAGATGAACTCAAGAGACCAAATTGTTTGTAGCTAAGACTGCTTAGCCTCTGTAGATCTGGACTGTGGACTGATGACTTGGGAAAGCCTCCCACGTTACCTTCTCCTTTTCCTTGCATGCTCACCTCTCTTCTTGCCAAAGACTTCTCCAAAGCCCTGCTCAGACCTTTCAAGTAAACCTCTCTCATTTCATCTATACCCACTGTTGAAGGATCAACCCCAAGGCATCTAGCTTTCCAGCATTGTTGACTTTGCAAGTACCTCTTCCATGCAGCTGCTGAAGACTTCTTGTTACTGCAAATCTACCATTCCCCTCAAAATAACTTGTTTCTCTCTCCACCTCTGCAAACACATTTGTTCATCTTTAAAATTCAGATTTATTTTTGTTGCTGCTTCATGACTGTGATTTTGCTAGTTAGGAGTCATACTGTAAATCTCTGTGTTTTCTAATGGTCTTAGGCGGACCCTGTGAAAGGGTCATTTGACCGATGGAGTTGTGATCTACAGAATCAGAACCGCTGCTCTTGTAAAATTGTGTACTTGCAACCATATGGTGCCCTGGAGATCAGAAGAGAGTTTTGGATCTGCTGGAACTTGTTACAAATGGTTGTGAGCTGCTATGTGGGTGCTAAGAGGTCCTAGGTCCACTTCAAGAACCAGTGCTCTTAAAGCCATCTCTCCTGCCTCAACACATTTACTCTTCAGAGAAGGTTCCCAGGTTTCTCTGAAACTCAATTTCACCATGCAAACAATATGAGCACATGTGGGTTTTAAACTTTATATTATACAGTTTAAAAATTAAATAAGGCAGTTTGAACTAAAGGTTTTTATATTTTATAATTTCATGTATAATGTAGCATACTTTTGGAATTACTTTTGTGGTATACATAATTTATATACGTAATTAATATACATTACAGTGGAGTATTCAGTTTCCTTTAGAGGGAGTGGCACTGGGAACTGATCACTGGACTTCACTCCTGCTAAAGAAGAGCTGTAGACCTCTGAGCTCTACTCCCAGGCCTAGCGTGTCACTGGTAAATATATGGAAATAGTTACAAATTATGGCCATTCCTTTGTAATGGCACTTAAAATTTTCATTTTATATTTATGAAAGACATTTCAAAATAATGTGGTTTGTCATAAAGCTCTCTTCGACATAATAAAAAGGAATAAACTTGTTTATTTGTTTGTTGTTGTTTTGTTTTCAAGATAGGGTTTCTCTATGTAACAGAGCCCTGGCTGTCCTGGACTCGCTGGATTTCCCACTGCTGAAACACTTGCACATGTGCCTCTCACATCACGGACCCTCCTTTTCACTCTGTAAATCATTTCAATCCTGAATTTTGTGTTTATCATTTATTTGTTTTTCTATAGGCTTCCAGCAGATATATCCTCCAGGCATTGTATGCTCTTATTATTTTTTATTTTGAAATTTCTTTTCTTTTATGTATATGGATATCTTGCATACATGTATATCTGTATCACGTGCATGTCTGGTGCCTGCAAAGGTCAGAAGAGAGCATTACAGATGTTAGGAAGGGCCATGTGGGTGCTTGGAATTGAACCCGAGTCTGCAGAAAGAGCAACCAGTAATCTTGAACAGCTGGGCCGTGTCTCTATTCTCTCTGTTTCTGTTTTTATCTGCTCTACAAATGGAATGGCATGTAATCATCCTGTCTGGATTTTATTGGTCTATGTTATATAAAATTCACTCATGTGAGCAGGAGTAGCTGCTGTTTGTTTTTCACTACCGAATAATAGGGCCCTGCAGCCATATATCATAGTTTATGAATTTTCCTGTTTGATGAATATTTGGTCTGTATCCAGAGTCTTGTTATTACAGATTGTTTTTCTACAAACATTTTTCTGGCTGGCTCCTGATAAATGTTTCTCAGAGTTTCTCCAGGGTATATATACATCAGAGGAAGAGTTGTTAACATTTCCTAGATCAGGGGACAACAAACTTTTCTCTAAAGGGCAAGATAGTAAATATTTAAACCAGGTAGGCTGTAGAACATACAACTCAACTCTTCCATTTTAACAAAACAGCCAGAGACAACACTGGCTACAGCTGTATCCAATAAAACATTCAGGGCCTGGGAGATGACTCAGTAAAGTGCGTGTGGCTCAAGCGTGAGGACCTGAGTTTGGGTCCTCAGCAAACACATTAAAAGCCAGTTGCTGAGACAGGGAGATCCCTGAAGTTCACTGGCTAGTCTCTAAACAGATGGCGCTTCAGTTTCAGTGAGACACACTGTCTCAGAAATAAGGTGGAGAAAGATTGAGGAAGACACTTGACCTCAACTTTTGGCCTACATGCACACACATGTGCCTATCTGTAGGTACTTATGAAACACATGTAGATACAAACTTGGTCCACCTTAGTCAGAAATCCAAGTGCTCTGTATTAGGTCTCAAACTTAGGACAAATGGCTAACTGGGGTGCCTATTTAACATATTAAAGCAGACCTGGCTGCCAGGTTCTCCCAACATCCCTTAGTCCCTTCCTGTTACAGGGTATGGCTGACATACCCTGTCCCCTATCCTAAACTTCTCCAGCCCAGGATATGAGCTGCCATTCCCCCAGCTGCTGTTTTCTATATAATCCAGCCATTTTGGTTCCCTGGCCTTTTTTCCCCCTACCCTTTACCTTCCTAACCTCTTGGTCTCCTGGTTTACTGGTCTCCTGGCACTTCCCTCTCTCCTCTCCTCACATGGCCCGGCTCAAGGTCATGTTCACTCTGGACTCTCTGAGTCGTCTCTGCCTCTGGCTATGCTCTCCCTCATATCTACAATGAACCTTCTCCTGTCCCATACCTAAGAGCAATCATGTCCTTCCTTTTTCTATTTTTATTTTTTTTTTCATTCAGTCTGCAAGATTTGGTCATCATGAATATGGCCCGCCAATCCTAATCTAGATGAAGCCTTCTTAATTCTTTCTGCTTTTTGACCAAGAGATTCTTATGAGATGCTAATTATATAGATGTTTAAAATAGGCATACACATAAAATTATTGCCAAAAATAATTTAATTAGTTGTGAATAGGTATGGTGTATTGATGGAGAAACTTCTCTCAGAGGCACAGGCATTTGAACATGCGGTCTCTTGCTGGTAGTGCTGATTGGGAAGGCCATGGAACCTTTCAGAGGTGGAGACTTGCTAGAGAGAGAACATCACTAGGAGTGGGTTTTTGAGATTTTATAATCTCGCCTCACTTTCTGTTCTCTCTCTCTTTGCTTCCTGTTGTGGTTGAAAGATGTGATCAGCCAGCTTCCTGCTTCTGCTTCTTCTCATACGGCCTGAATCTGTGACTTCCCTGCCTCTAGAGACCCTCCCTCTGGAAGGGTAAGTCACAATAAACTCTGTCTTCTCTAAGTTGATTTATAGTCCTGACATTTAATCACAGCAGCAAAAAAAGTAACCAATAGAGTATGCTAACCAAAACTAAGGATGTAGGAAAAGCCTTATGGAAACCTATGAGTTAATAAGCTAATTTCAAAATATAACTTTAAAAGGTATTAATGGAATTGCCCTACACTGATGGACAATTTGCTCCTAGAAGACAAAGGGTTTTGAATATAAAACACAGTACAAGGTATAGGAATATGTCCCCTCAGGTTATTAGCCAAGAATGTCCCAGAAGTCTCTGAGTAACACAGACTATTGTCATTGGCCGTATTTGTCGTTCATAACTATATGATGAGGCCCTATTGCTGAAGACTCCATACTATGGCTACAGGACCGAGAGAAAACATTCTCAAACTGACTAAGAAGCTTCCTTTGTGCTGGCTGGCTGGCTAGCTGTATGGCTCCAGAGGGTGTTTATACAGGCTGCTGGGAGAGAAAACACTTCAATGACCCGACCCAGCTCTGGATCCTGGATTCCCCTCACTCACCAGGCAAGATGTGCCCACTGTTGCAATAGTTACACATTTGTTATGGAGGGACTGATTGCTTTTTGATTGGATCTGAGGCCTGATCCACGGGAGAGTTGTGTTAGTTGAAGTGAGAACACCCTCCATAGGCTCATATGTTTGAATACTTGGCTACGCGGTCATGCTGCCAAATAGCCTTCTACCGATACATATTTATGTTCATGCCCATAGACCCGAGCTGTTATCAACCTTGGCCAGAGAAGCTTCATTATGCCATAGGCAGTTGTCAGTGGAGAAATGCCCAGCTAGTAGATGTGTTGAGAATAAGAGACTGAGTGCTCAGCCCCAAAGGGGGCATACATACCATATACCTCACCACTAACGCTCAGGGAACGCTGCGTACGAAGAGGCAGGGACGTAAGAGCTGGAGGATGGGGAGTCCTGTGGAATGCCGTCCTCTAGGCATGGCATGGTTATTACATCTGTAAACACGCAGCAGCTGTGGTTCCCTGCACGTGGTCAAGCGCACACCCTTAAGGCATAGGTGGGGTAAATGATTTTCCAGATCCCACTCCTTGTTGAGGAGCTATTGGCAGTTGATAGCTGCTTGGAGAACGGTAATGATTACTTTCCGAGGATTATACATTTTGTTACAGAATGACTGATTGCTTTTTTATAGGCTTTGAGGCATGATCTATAGGAGAGAAGTGGTGGTTTGAGTGAGAATGGCCCCCATAGGCTCATATGTTTGAATACTTGGTCCCAAACTGGTAGACCTATTTGGGAAGGATTAGTAAGTGTGGCCTTATTGAAGAAGGGTGTGTCACCTGGTAGGAACATTCCATGTACCAATGGATGGCCCTACACCCTACACCTAACTAAACTTACTAGATTATTAAAAAAAAAAAAAAAAAAAAAAAACGATAAAGTTGAGGTGACCTGTTGGGAAAGATATGGGGAGAGTTGGAGGAGAAATAAGCGATAGATGTCATATTTCATTATGTACAAGTAGGAATTTCTCAAGAGAAAAGAAGATTAAAATATTTTTTAAAAGTTCTTCAGAGCCTGCACCCAGTGTCACAAAGCCAGGCAAGCAGAGCAAGCCTGAGGCAGCTCCCATCTTGTGCCATGTGGACCACCATGTAGCCCAGGCAAGTGGAGCATGCCAAGACAACCCTCATCAGGTACCACATGGTACAGGCAGGGCATAGCCCTCCTGAGATGACCCCAGACACCCAGAGGCACCTCTGAGTGTCTCTGGGTCCCCCTAAGATGAGCACCTCTAAGATGAGCAAGTAAGTGGGAGAGAGATGAAAGGAAAAGAGAAACAGAATGCATGTAGCCCTCAGCCGAAGGTCTGTTATCACCAAAGGCCAAGGGGACATCCCTGGTCTGAGCTGCTGCCTGGGGCTGTGGTGACATCTGAGGGCTGTGCAGAACTGGCCCGACCAGTCATCAGTCATGTAGTAGCATGGGGTCACTGGAGTGATGCCCCTCATCAACCCCATCCCTTGCCACCCCTGCAGCAGGCTGGAGAGCTGGCCCCACCCTCACTGGCTACAGTACTTCAGAGAGTGAACCCTGCACCTGTGCTGGGCAGCACAGTCCTGGTGGCAGAGGCAGAGCAGGAGAGCTGGCCTTCCACTTTTGGTCAGCTAGCTGGCGGGCAGTGCTGGAGAACTCACCCTGGTAGTGTGGGTATGAGAGCTGATGGGGTGACCGCCTTGGCTACCACCCAGGCCCAGATCTAGGGCTCTGAGTTGGCCCACCCCAGCATCTACCTATGGATGAACTGCTGGAGCACAGGAAGGGGCTGGTCCTGTAGATCTAGGCTGCAGGATCTCCATGACACAGGGCAATAATTGGCTATCCAAGAAGAGTTCTGGTGAGGATCCAGTATTGATAGTCTAATAGAAGCCAGAGGCCTTGAACCAAACCAATGACTCGTTGCAATGAACATTTGCAAGTGAAGATTGTGTGGACAGAGGGGTAGACTGTGGGACACATTGTGACACACTGCAGCTTCCACAATGAGGTGCTTTTTGGTTTGGTTGGGGTTTTTTTATATTTATTTTTTTATTTTCTTTCGAGGAGAAGGTTGCAAGGGTGGAGGATAGAACGGAGAGATGAGTAGGGCTGGGGTGCAGGATGTGAAATTCACAAAGAATTGGTAAAAAGTTCTTTGGAATTCATTTAATTATATTGTTTATTAGAGAGTAAAGCAAATTTGCATAGAATGAAATGCATGCTATTTTTTTCCTAGAAATCTCTGGAGAGATGGTACAGTGCTTAAGCTTGTCCTGCTTATGCAGAGGACCTATGTTTAGACTCCAACACTCATGTTGGGTAGCTCCCAACTGCCTAAAACTCAAGCTCTAGTCACTAGGACACCTGCACACACATGCACATACCACCCCCCCCACACACACACACAATCTACAACAATAAAAACAAATCTCTAAAAAGCCAAATCTTGACTGAACATTTGATTCTTCAAGATAGAACATCTTCAAGATTTTTTAGATTTAACCTATACTTTAATAATTATCACTGAAGCCGGGCAGTGGTGACGCACGCCTTTAACCCAGCACTTGGGAGGCAGAGGCAGGTGGATTTCTGAGTTCGAGGCCAGCCTGGTCTACAGAGTGAGTTCCAGGATAGCCAGGGCTACACAGAGAAACCCTGTCTCGAAAAAAAAATATTATATACATATATATCATTGCTCAGATTAACACCTGACACAAATACATGCTACAAAATGACAGAAATAAGTTCAGGGCTTTTTCAGAAATGATGAGGAATTGATCCCTGATCTCAAGCCAACATGCGTTTATCAGTATTTTATAAATCCCTTATCCACAACTCACATAGCACTTTTCCAAGTCAAACATCCGTACAACACAGCTCAGCAAATATATACACTGAAGAAGGGCGTGGGGAGAAAACAATTAAAGGTCTTAGTTTTCTGTAATTAAAACCTTTTTTTTTTTTTAATGAGAGCAGAGAACTGTTGTAAAAACACTGCAGCTTCTAACTTGCAGTAGCCTTTACTCTAAGTGGTATTTCGGACACCTTTCATTGGTGAATGCTGTGACAACATGTCCAATGAGAAGTGTGCTGTTTGTTCAGAGTCAAAGCTGCTCTGCAAAGTTATCTCAGGTTCATTCATTTTGATTTCAAATTCTTTGTTTTCACAAATTTAGAAAGCTTTAAGTATTACCAGATTGTTGTTGTTGTTGTTGTTATTGTTGTTGTTTGTCTGTTTGCCATTCTACATTTAGGATTTGCACCTACAGTTTAAGAAGTGTTCATTTAGATCATAGACTTCCTATGCCAACTGCACAGTAAGGCCACAGCATCTTCTTGCCCCATATCCCTCAAATATGATTGAGACTCACTGTTTCTATTCATGAATGACCATTTGGGAAGGAAAGGAGAATGGGTACACAGTTCCCCCAGTGACCCATGGCCTCCCCTTAGGGAACCAAAGACAGAAGAGACTAAAACTCTCTTGCTTAAGCATTGGCTTGTCGGAACCTGCAGTGGGAGGGCTTACCTCACTGGAGCAGTTAATGTCACAGAAGCTACTGTGAAGTCATTGACAGGGCGTGCGACACAGAAATGCAGACAGAAGACTGAATTCTGTTGGAATTTTGTAACCTTTATTATTGAAACTGCCATTACGGAAGCTGGAGTCGGCTCACCGGTGCTCCTCTGAGCCCTGGTCTCTGTTGCTGCTTCCTGCTCTGATCTTATTTAAATAGATTTGGTTTCCAGGATGGTCTTCTCCACTGTATCAGAGATCATGGTATCGTTGAACTCTAAATCCTTGCTTTTCTCCACTGTGGTCTCTATGTCGTGCTTCTCCACCAACTCCGTCACAATGTCTACTCCTCCTCTATCACATGAGTTGCCCCCTGGTTTTGAAGTAGGCCTTACTAAAAGGCCCCTGAAAAAAGATCTAATCCTAGTGGCTCTCTTACTCACAGAAACTGTGGTAGCTGCTGATTGGTTCTTCCTGGATTTGTGAACAGTCCTGGACTCGCTTTTGTAAGAGGAGCTATGTCTCTTGCTCCTTACGTTGCTGCGCCCTTTCCCCTTTTTGTCCTCTCTTGTTTTCCCGTGGCTAGATACAGACCGGTAGGAAGATCCTTTCCGGCTCCTGTCCTTGCTTGAACTGTGGCATCTTGTCCTGCGGTGATGGGAACTTTTCCTGCTAGTCTTGCTAGTCTTGCTAGTCTTTCTGTCCTTTGATCGTCTCTCTCTCTTTTCCTTTTGTGCTTCAGAGCTAGTGTGGGAAACCTTCTGGCTCCCATCCCTTTCACACATGTAGCCTTCACTCTGCAAGGTTGACACGAGGGGAGCTTCAGGTTTATCCTCAGCAGGCCCCTTGGTGGTTATGCTGCCTACAAATGCCACATTCAGGCTCTTGTCTGGGGAGCCACAAGCATCACTCGCTGCAGAAGAGGACTCCGGAGCAGAACTGGCAGCTCCTGCCAAGACCACGTCTATACCTTCTGACATTATGTTTGCAACAACTGCCACAGCCTTGCTGGATTCACTTCCTACTTGATCTTTGGAGGCTGTTCCTCTCGTGGCTGCAGCTAACTGGCCAGAGCCTGGAGACTTGGTTGTTGTTGCTGCCACGCTTATGACACCTGAGGTCAGGCTTGTAGCTGTCCCTGCTTTTGCCACACCTGCTGGGGGGGCTGTTATTGTTGCAGCAGTGGTGCCACCGGCTGCCCTTGCTGCCCCTGCTACCCCTGCTGCCCTTGCTGCCCCTGCTACCCCTGCTGCCCTGCCGCCCCTGGCACCCTTGCTTTGACAGATCCTGGAGTAACAACAGCTGCAGCAGCCGGTGGTGGTTGTGTTCTCTCTCCTCCTGCAAATGCAGCAGAAGTGGCTTCTGACACATCTTGGGATGTTTGAGGCCTAGAATCCCGATTTCTTTCTCCACGGATCTCTGAGACCTGTGCCAAGGGGAGAAGAAACAGTAAGATAGAGGTGACAGAGAGGCCAGAGTGCTCACTCAGTTCTTCTCTCATTCTGGAGCTCAACCCCAGGGCCTTCTTACTGAAGCCGTATCTGAATTCCCGTGACAAGATCCCTTTCGCTGCACTGCAGTCAATGGCCACTTAGACTCACCTGTGCAATTCTAGGACAAAAGGAAGCACTGTTGCAGAATGTATTTTCCATATTTGTGTGTGTCTTTGTAGGGCACATTTCTACAATGGAATTGTGGGCTCAAGGGATACATTTGACATAGCAATAGCCTTGAAACTAGTTGTTCATGTACACACATGAGGATTGTGTTTATTGAAACACACACACACACACACACACACACCACACACACACACACACGGTACAGGGTGGTAGAATCCTGGCTCAAGGGAAGGAAGTAAAAAATGTTCTACACTAAAAAGCTGATTTCAGAAATAGATTAGTGACTACCAGGACCTGGGTAGGCTACTGGGGAGCAGGATCGTAGAGAATGTGGCTAATAGATAAGAGGAATAACTTCCTATGTCCTATATTCTGTGGATATGTATGATTGACAATCATTAATCTTATTTATCTAAATAGCAAGAGGATTTTGAATATTCCCAGCACAAGGAAATGATCGCTATCTGGGGTGATAAATACAACCAGTCACCCAAAGTTGATCATTGCATGTTAGATACCAGTGTCAATGTCACACTATACCATATTAATGTGTACAATTAATATATATTAATCAAATTTAAAAATCATTTTGGTCAGCTGTGGTGGCACCTGTCAGTAACCTCAGCATTTGAGAGGCTAAGTCAGGAGGATGGCCAATCCAAAGCCAGCCTCAGCTACAAGTGAGTTAAGTTCCAGACCAGGCTGGACTACATCTTGAGAACTTGCATCCAAAAGAAGAGAATACATATAGTATAGCCACTTCGTTTTATATATTACATAATATACATACATACATACATACATATATATACACTATTCCATAACAATTGTAACACATTTCCCAGGTGGGCCTAAGAAAGACCTAACCTCTCTGTGGGACCTGCTCTGAGATGCTCCTCAAAGCTCCCCACAGCTCCCCACCCTGTTTGAGTCTTTAGAAACTTACGACTGTGCTTTTGGTGTCAGTGGTTGCTTCGCCAGAGGTAAGTGTTGAGTTACTGATGCAGCTGTTCATTGGTGGCCTCAGGAGATAGACAAGCTTTTCCCAATAACAAAAGAGGTCTTCTCGTGCGTCAGAGGAGGGACACAGCTGCAGGTAAAAAGTCCGGCCTGTGGCAAGCTTCAGGCGCAGCTGCTGTTTCTCGTGATCATGAATGGAGATCTTGACAAACTTCAAAGGAAGCAGCCTGGTGAGCTCTAAAGCCTTTGAAGGCTTGCAACCTCTCCCCTTGATGAACCTGGCCCGTCTGGCATGTTCTTCACAGACTTTAGCTGGTCGGGCCAGCAACATGACATCAGGTAGTGGAAGGACCGGGCTGGTAGATGCGATGCACACAGTCACCATTCGGACACGGTTGTGAACATCAATCACCTCTCCTTTTTTGCTAATCTGGATAAAGTCGCTCTCAAACATTGGTGCATACTTGAAAATATCATACTCTCCTCCCTTGTACAGCTGTCGTTGTAGGTTTCCCATGGAGGTGTTGAACACGCCCATGGATCGGTAGCTGTGGGCAGTGTAATAAGGTAGCAAACATTCACTGCTCACGGGTCTCTTCATCCCAGGCATCTCTGCCAGCCACAAATCGTGTTCCCGAGAAAGGGAGGGAGTGAAGGCAATTGCCCATCTCCCAGCAAGGTTTCTGCCCACATCTCCTCACATGCTGCACAGTTATCCTCTGCCGTCCTTTGTGACCTGTCACCAGCACACACCCCTTTGTCCTGCCCTCCAAGCAGTCACCCCCTCAAATCAGACCAACAGCCTCTTCCACACCCCAGCCACGCCACCAGATGCCAGAGTGTAGGTGTGGGCATGCTGGGAATTTTAAAAATCATTGATGGAATGCTTTAGTTATAAATAAGCTACTCCGCTTTTGTCAGCATCTAAGTCAGGTATCTCCAGTTCTATTGTTAGTCTTATTACAGATGCTCTTCCCAGGACTGTCTTCCTGCAAATACATTTCCACTTCACCTGAATGACCTCCTGGGGGTAGAATCCTCATGGTGGAGCGTGGTTTGCTAGTGGCAGAACGCCATCTGGATTCTCCTTCACCAAGGCCTCAGTGTGTAACAGCACAGTCTGGACAGGCTTTCCACGATTGTTAAAGGAATAGTCCACAGCAGTTCCTGAAACATGTCAAGGCTAGAGTTGTATCAATACAGTTGGGATCTCCACAGTTTCCTTGGTTACTTTTCCATTTGGAGAAAGCTAGCTTTCCAAAGCCTTAAGTTACATAAAGCTGCAGAGTTCAGCACTGGATTCTAAGCCAAACTCATTAACTGCTGTCAGAGCTTTCCTCTGTGTCAGGCTGTGGACTGTTCAGCAACGGCTCTCCATACACAGAGAAGCTTGATGGTCAACAGTATGTGCGCTTGGGTGTTACTAGGAACAGCAAGGGCTCAGAGGTGCCTGAATCACTGTAGGATTTCCTGCATTTCATGCCTTCTGCCCCCCCTGTGCCTACCTCATGAACCACTGACCTTTGGGTTCTTGGAATAGTTTTTCAGAGAAATTGTAGCAAATGTATCTTTCTTTACTTGACAGAGGGTGATGAAGCTGAAATCCCCCTCCTCCAGTTAGAAAAGTACTTCTGAAGTAAACCCACACCTACCCACCCACCCCTACTCCCCACCCCATCCCCCAGACCCAGTGGTGACTATGTAGAGAGCTTGAAATAAACTCCAGCCGCAGAATGAGTTTTGTTCTGCCCTCATGTTCACTTCAGTGTGGAGTGCTCCATAGCTTTTCAGGAAATCTGGACCTGTGTCCACTGATGCTAACTCTCACATACATTTATGCAACAAAGATTTCATCAACAAGCATTTTGTTCATTACCAATAAGGGAAGGAGATGGAAAAGGTAAAGTTGTTTACCACAGAAGAACTAAAATATTTTTCCTAAGGATATTGAGTTACTTCTCCAAAAAGAGTGGCAAAGCAACTTGTAAGGGGATAATGATTAGGAGTCCAAAATATTAGATATTATTGACTAACAAATAAGACGCTAGTTTCTCTCTTGCTCTCCTTACTTTCTGTCACTAGGCCCCGTCTCCATATAATGTGCATTATATGTTATACTATTCATATTATAAAGTATATATTCTCCTAAGTCTATCACAGATGTATTACTAAAATGAGAGATTTGCCTAGCAGTATGAAACTCTGAGTTGGATCTTTTGCACTGAACATTTTTATTATTTCCTTATTGATTGAGACAGGGCTGGTCAGATAACTTAGTAGATAAAGGCTTCTCTTGCTAAACCTGGTGACCTGAGTTTGATCCCAGGAGCCCACATGATGGAAGGAGAGAACCAGCTGGCAGTAGTTGCCCTCTGACCTCCACACATTTGCTATGGTGTACACACACACACACAATGTAAAAAATTTAAAATTGAGATAAATCATGGGAATATTATTGAGAACTTAACTGTGAGCCAAGCATGGTCCTCATCAGTTTATGTTAAAAGATTTTTCTTCATAATACTCTTATAAAATGTGCGTCTGACTATCATCCTTGTCGTACATGGGGGTGGGGGGAGGTGACAATAAAGACTCAGAGAAATTAGACAACTTCACTAAGGTCACAAGTGGATGAAAGAAATGAAAATCCCCAATCATGCAGTGGTTAAGATTATATTAGATTGGGTCGTACTAGTGGAAGGTAAAATGTAAGCACCGTGCAACATAAACGTCCCTAATTTAACATCATTAGCAGCATTTTCTGTGCTAATATTTCCCTGCCCCAAGGAAACAGCAATGGGCGAAACAGACAAGTGAACTTGGTCTTGTGGAGCTTCGGAAACACTCTAAGCCAGTGTGGATACAGGATGTCCAATGCTGATAAGAACTGTGGAGATAAGTAAGTAGGCGTGTGGGACAGGAGTACTACCAGGGAGAAGGCTACCTAAAGAAGGCTCAGCAAGTCCCGGATTTGGGTTTTTATGGATTCCTGAGTGTGCAGAAATTAGTGTCTTGGCATCTATGTGCACTTCTTGGGCTCTTTTCCTTGTTTGGTTGGCTTGTCATATTCTGATCTGTTCATTTTTATTTATCTTACTTTTTCATTCTTTAGATGTCTATTTGTTTTCTAATGAGAGACAAAAAGGGCTGATCTGGATGGAATGGGAGGTAGGACAGAACTGGGAAGAGGTGGGGGATAGGAAACCATAATCAGAATATATTGTATGAATAAAATCTATCTTAAAAGAAAAAAAAAGGATGAGGAGGCCAAGGAAAAGTAGGAGGATGAGGAGGAGGAGGAGGATGAAAAGAAGGAGAAGAACTAGAAAAAGAGGAGAAGTAGAGGAGGAGGAGGAAGAGGAGGAAGAGGAGGAAGAGGAGGAGGAGGAGGAGGAGGAAGAGATGACCTTTGAGCAAAGGTCAATAAAGAGGGCCAAGGGAAAGCCAGGCAGGATTCAAGCTTGAGGAGGAACTTGGAGGAATAGCGAGAAACCACAGCCATGCAGCAGAACATGTTTGGCATGTTTAAGGAAACTCCAAGGAAGCTGGGGCCAGGAATGGAGTGAAGTCAGGGAACTGGGGTTGGAGTTGAAGCCAGGAGGCAGATAGTCATGGGACTGACAGACTCCCAGGAGGGATTGTCTGCATCTGCTGCAGCCTCAGCACATCCCTTCCTACTCAGATAAAGCTGGGTCATTGACTGCTGCAGAAGGGCTTTCAGGATGAACCACACTGAAGCAGCGTTAGCGGGTTCACTAAGTAGTTAGGAAGTCACATGGGGAAAGAAGAGTAAACACTACACAGCACGGGTATGGGCTTTTCAAGATCGAGCCATGCTTAGGTGTACATTGCAATTATATCTAGAGTCCTGGGGCTTTCTAAGTTGAATTCCCAAAGCACATAATTACAAGAGTTAATAATAAAGCAAAGCTTAATGTTGACATTTTTACAAATACATAAGCTGGTACACATCTTTTACGAAAACTCTTATGTGTGGGGGGGCCAATTTGCCACATTGTGTATGTAAAGGTCAGAGAACAATTTACAGGAGTCAGCTTTGTCCTTGTGTCCTGTCAGGTGGATATATTTTGTTCCACTGCACCTAGAACTTACAAGAAAAGAAGTAATACTTCTGGTTTGCAGTTGGTCAACACCTGTAAAACTACATCCCTAGATAAACAGTGATTCAAGCATAGATACAAGAAATAGCTTTATTCAGACCTCACTCTTGCACAGAATTCCATAGCATGAGAATGAAAATCCAAATTCATACTTAAATTAACTCCCTGATTTTTTTAGAGCTGCGTGGAAATGTCCTCTGTCTTTCCAGAGTTGAAAAATCAAACAAATGGCCCAGCATTGAGATACGTTTGTTGATTGCCCACCGTGTTGTACCCGTCATTATGCCAAGAGTATGCAGGTGGTCAAAACACATCTCAGAAAGTGCAAACCACAGCTCTCAGGCAAGCATAGGAACCAGTGCAACTCACTAATGGGGGAGCATTCCAGATATTGAATCTGGTTCAGGTGAGAATTAGAAAAAGAATGTAGAGTGCTATGCCAGGTTAGAAAATCAGCTGTTTGTCTCCACATTGAAACTGCGGGCCTCGGGGTTGCCATTTCTGCTGAGTGGAAATCATTTGTGTCTCTTGAATGAGGGTCTACAGGTTATTAAGGAACTTCACAGAACTAAACCTTCAATCAGTAATATATAGCCTTCAAGGAAGATTGAAGTGTGATGGCTGTACAATGTCATAAATATGTCACAGATAATTGAGTTTTACATTTTCACTGGTTCAACTCTTTGGCATATGAGACATATTTTACTAATGTGTTAAAAGTAACAG
Organism: Mastomys natalensis; assembly: GCA_021653895.1. Classification (NCBI taxonomy): domain Eukaryota; kingdom Metazoa; phylum Chordata; class Mammalia; order Rodentia; family Muridae; genus Mastomys; species Mastomys natalensis. The sequence goes on from JAJTUV010000870.1 coordinate 717,474, forward strand.
CTGCTGGTGTATGTTTTGCCTTAACTAAGTAACTTATACCTGCAGGCCCTAAACTTAGTGTGTCTTCTCAATCCCACGTGTGTGTGTGTGTGTCCATATACAATGTATGTATGTAGGGTATATGTGCATTCATGTAAGTGAATGTGGGCATGCACATGCCGTCGCATGCATGTGGAGGTCAGAGGACAATCCAGGTACCCCAGCTTGCACGCCAAGCATCTTTACCTGCTGAACCCTCTCACTGGCCACCAATGTTATTAATGAATTACATTATTCTAAAAAAGATATAGAATGTGATGCTTAATTCGTAAGTAGCCAGTCCAATACCATCATCTTCATCCATTCTATGGGATAATATAAATTTCAGGGCTGGAATGTTAAATAACGGTTAAATAAGATACAATAAGTTGCACATTGTCTGCATGTTTTTAATGTGCTTTTTCTTTAAAGGGAACATTGTGGCACACATATGGGTTATGATCAATCCTCAGAAAGTCTGTAAGCTGCAGAACATTCATAAAAGACACAAGAAAAACAGTGAGGCAAATAGACAAATGATAGAGTAATAGTGGATGAGGAGAACAGATGCATCTAATATTTATGACTGTTTAAAACCAACAATAGCTGGGCAGTGGTGGCGCACACCTTTAATCCCAGCACTTGGGAGGCAGAGGCAAGCGGATTTCTGAGTTTGAGGCCAGCCTGGTCTACAGAGTGAGTTCCAGGACAGCCAGGACTACACAGAGAAACCCTGTCTCAAAAACCAAAAACAAAACAAAACAAACAAACAAAAAAAAAAAAACCAATAACTTTTTGTAAGAAAGAATACCATCAAAAACTGATTCTAAAATTCCTTGTCTATATGTTTTAAATTGTACTAAGGTATAAGCAAGGTTTAGAAAGAGAGACAAAACCATATGTGGCACGTTGAGTATAGACACACATGACTATAGACAACTGGATTCTGAACAATTTTCTGTGCAAAGAGGTTAGAGATCAATAGAGTTTGTTTCGCGTTAGTATTTTGAACATTGGTCTGAGTGGCAGCTATATATAGCCTTTTCAATGAGTCTGCAGCCTAGGGAGGAGGGAGGGGATGTTGTGAGCTAGGCAGGATGTGAAGGTGGGGAGATTTCCATACTATACACAGTATGTGCCTACTGGGTAAATCCCCAGGCCTAAAATATAATCCACAGTACTTTCATGTTGGGTGCTACAAGGTGGGTGGTGTAGGATGAACCACAATTTGCCTTGGGCACTAGGACTTGAGGAAGCCAACTTGATTTCTGCATTGCCTTTGTGCTGTCTGGAAAGACTACAGGTACCTAAATCTTCCCCTGAGGGCCAGCATGCAAATCAACTCGCTCTTGCCTTGGGGCTGAAAGGAAAGAAGCTCTTATACTAGACGGCAGGCAGCTGATCGAAAGAATTATAATGCTCAATATTATGCTCCAACTGTCTCCCTCCTCTGCCTTCCTTCTGCCCTGCTCAGCTGTACTCTCAACCAAAATTCTTCCCTGATCATCCAAGTTTTAGAACTATTCCCTGAATTTCTTACTGTGCTGTATGCAATGTGAGATATTCCATCTCAAGTCATATTTGTTTTATTTGGCGTTAACACTGAAGAAGACTGCAGCTAAACGGACACACAGACACACACACACACACACACACACACAAATCACATTAGAGACTGTTGTGCCAGGAAGAGTTCATGAACCCCAAAAGACCTCCATGATTTCCGATGCAAGCCCATTAGGGTCTCTTTATTACAAGTTCTGGCTTGGGCTCTCCTCCAACTCATCCCTGACACAGCAGGATCAGAAGGTGGAGAAGCTTCAAACCCTCAGCAGGACAAGGTTTTATAGGAAATGGGAGCAAATGAGGGGATGTCTAGCCTGGCAAATATCTAATAGAATGACTATTGTAAGCCAACAGGTGAGTGAGCATTCGGAAGCAAGACTGTGAACAGTCATAAATGTTCTGAAAGTACATCTAAAGCAATCAGGCTAATCCTTGATTAACTGTTGCTAGGCAGTAGCTAGGGAGTAACTCTGAGTCAAGGATGAGCTGTGAGGTCCTTCCTGGTACTTGAGTGCAACTTAGGTTCTGCTCCAGGCCAAGTTCTCAGGCTTTTATTCTTTTAAGATGGAGGCTGGTCTCAAGATGGAGGAGGTTTGGCCTCTCAAGATAAACTATCAAGAGGCAGAGATGTGACCATGTAAATAATTTTACTCTGGAAAAAAAATCAAAAAATATAAAACATTATCTCTGAAAAGTGAGGTTAAAAATGATTTTAAATTTCATTTACTGACTTGATTATATCAAAAATATGAAACACTTTTGTAACTAGATTTGTATTTAGATTTTGTTTTCCATCTTTATTTTTATTTTACATGTATAGGAGGTGTTTTACCTCTATGTATGTCTAGGCACTACATGCATGCAATGCCCTCAGACACCAGTAGAGGATACTGAATTTCCTGGGACTGTAGTTACAGACTGTTGTGAGCCACCCTGTAGGTACTAGGAATTGAACCTGGGTTCTCTGGAAAAGCAGCTATTGCTCTTAATAGATAAACTAGCTCTCCAGCTCCAGTTAGATGTATATGGTGGGAACACCTTTAATCCCAGCATTAGGGAGGCAGAAGCTGAAGAATCTCTGTGACTTTATAGCTTTATCTACATAGCAAGTTCCAGAACAGCCAGGATTATGTACTGAGATCCTGTCTCAGAAAGTAGAATAGAGTAAAATAAATAATTTCAATTTAAAAAACCCTTAGTTCTAAGCTTTCTGGCTATTTCATCTATCACTGATAGTAACTTCTCCTCTTCCTTCTGAATCTTCTCCTTTTTCACTTCTTCCTCCCCTTCTTCCCTTCTTCCCTTCTTCCCTTCTTCTCTTCTCCTCCTCCTCCTCCTCTTCTTCTTCTTCTTTTCTTCTTCTTCTTTTCTCTGTCTCCTTCTTCTTCTTCATTCTCCTCCTCCCCCTCCTTCTCTTCTTCTTTATTCTATGCATATGTGTGTATACATATATGAAAATCTGCCATGTGTGTGTTAATGCCCATGGAGGCTGAAAGAGAGTATTGGATCCCCTGGAGCTGGAGTTACAAGTGGCCATGAGCTGCCTGATATATGTCTGGGAATGGAAGTCAGTCACTGGATGCCACTATCACTGACTTCTAGTCAATCTGAAAATTTCTGATACTTTATTCTTTTATTTTAAATTAGGAATGTAAATACTTTAACATTTTTGCTTTATGTAAGTTTGTGTGTGTGCATCATTATGGTTTTCCTTGTTAGAAATGTGCTATATAAACTTTCAGACATTGGTGCACACATTCTTTAGAGAATTACCCCAGCTGGAGAGATGGCTCAGCCGTTAAAGGCTAGGCTCACAACCAAAAATATAAAAGAATTACCCTTCCCCACCCTCAACCCAGACAGCTGGATAAAGCTGACTCCTACTGCACCCCAAATCCAGGAAGACTTAGAATTTCATCATCAATCCCATTGCCTTGGCTGTATTGACTATGGTTCTTATGATTGTGGAGTCCACTTAAATCCTACATAAATCCAACATAACTCAAACACCAGGTCAATACAGACAACAAAATTATTGTAATCAAGCCACTGCTGATGGATCAGGGCCACAGAACAGACCTGGAAACTGAACTGCAACCCTGAAGGGAAGTTGTACATCATATTTAAAGGATAAAATCATAAAGAGAAGAGGAGCAGAGTAAATGTTAACACTGTCCAATCATATTTGACATAAGTGATTGAGTGAGGGAGTCTCCATCCATTTGGATAGGAAGTGATTCCTGGGCCTGGGAACATGAACTTTGTTTGATCCTGCCAAGCAAGATGGAGAAGTTGTCTTTGAGATGTCGGAACTCAGACAACTGTTTCCTTATATTAGAAACTTTTCATCATTGGGAAGTGCCCAGCTCCCCTAGGGCCTGGGACCTTGAAATTAGTTTCTCTCATGATTAAATGGGAGTCTGAAAATGAAATGGTAGTACTCAGAATAATTTTCTTTTGCTTGTTCCCAACAATGTAAGCACCCTCCCCAAGCTAAGCCAACGACTGAAGGAAGATACTGGTGTTACTGAACCAACTCAATATGGTCCTTTTGCTCTACCCAGATAGAAATCACAGGCCGTGACGGAGAAGCACTTAAAGATCAGGTCTTCAGCAGCTCTTGTATCCCTTGGCATTTGACAGCAGCAGGGAAGTGGGAGCAGCAGCCAGTGGCACTCTCTAGTGTTACAGCTCCCACGCAGACCTCTGGGAGTACGACTCCTCTTGCCTATTCCTTAGAAGTCAGAATTCCTCAGCTCTTAGAAGTACCAGTATTACAGTTTGCAGGCCTTGTATATGCAAGATACTGATCTTAAGGACTTAAGGTCCCTGGAGTTCTTGCAGTAACTAGAGCCTGCAGTCTCTCTTCTCTGGCCCTCTGCCCATTGTCACTGAACCTCAGTTCTCTGCCCTCTTAATACTTCTTCTATCCCTCATCCTCCTGCCATGAAGGTCTCTTAAATGGTCAGCCTCTTCTCTTGCCACAGTCCTTGTCACAATTGCCACTGCCTGTGAGGCAGCTACTACTGATCCTTCACACTGCTGCTGCTGTCCATAGGCCTTGTGGCTCTGCCCCAAGCTTGTCAGTTCTGCAACTCAGCCCGGAAGCTACTCTGAGATCACTGTTGCTGCTGCCCTGCAGCCTTCTCCACCATTGCTACTCCACTGCCTATAGCTTCTCTCTTCCCTTTACTAGCTCAGCTCAGTGCAGTCTTCTAGAAGTGGTCAAGAAAGGACCACTGCAAAGAAACCATTGTGGGGTCTAGTGTGGCAACAGCAGGGAGAGCAGCCAGTGAGGGTACTTACCAGTCCACTCTCCAAGTGAGGTTAGGAGCTTACTTATATAGCTAAAGATGGTGTTTTGCACCAACTACAGCAAATTTCCCATGTGGATGAAGACTTGTGTTGGCACCAATCACAGCACCATCCCCTTTGTACCAGCTGCAGCACTAGGCCACTGTGGTCAGGGCTTTCCCTCCCAGGCCTAGGTGGAAAAGGTTAAGAACCATCTAGCATTTAGCATAAATAAATAAATAAATAAATAAATAAATAAATAAATAAATCTATAGTACAGATTGAACATCCATGTCTGGAGTTACACCTCCAAGAACCAGAGCAAGCAGCTTTGTGTGCAGGGTGGTTTCCTCATGGTATCTGTACAGTTTCAGAACAGCTGGTGCTGGCATCAGGGCAGACCAGGTGGGTATTTAAGTAACAGTCTTTTCCATCAAGGCAGCTAGAGAAAGAGCAACAGTTGCAAATTAAGAAGTTAAGTTACCAGTAAAGTGAATGCAGATGAATGCGAGTGCTTGTGAATGATGAAAATGAAGGAAAAGGAGATGAAGGAAAATGTAGGCGTGCTTTCACTGAGAACTTCAAGGCACATGATTAACACCAGCAATAATGTTAAGATGTTGTACCAATGCTTAGTCCCTACCTAGTCCTAGTGTCCCACAGAGAGTGTCCTGCCTCATTTGGGACTCATTTCTTCCTCTTTAATTAGAAATTAGCTTTTCAACGCAATGCACAAAGCAGTCTCCTCTGATGTTTCCACCCCTGCCTTGTTCTTATTCATCCTTTCTCCCACCCTCCTACACCCCCCTGCTTGATTGACGATCCCTTTTGCCACCTCCCCCAGTAGCTACCTGCTGCCCTCCTGTTACATGTGTTCATCCCCCCTCCTTTCAGACCTCTTCTTTTCTTTATGGTGCCCTCTCCTATTTTCATGGCCTGCACCCCTCATAACTTCCCCCCCCCACACACACATATTTAAATCTAGGATCCACTTATGAGGAAAAAAAACCTGTGCCATTTGTCTTTCTGAATCTGACTCATTTTTTTTTTAAACATGGTGATTTCCAGTTCCATCAATTTCCCTATAAATGTCATTTTTCTCTAGTGCTAAGTAAAATCCCATTGTGTTTGTATATACATATATAATGTATATATATGTGCACATATATATTATACATATTTCTTAATCCATCATCTGCTAATGGACATCTAGGCTTTTTCTACTTTGTCTTTCTAAGATGCTTTCTGGAAGTGTTAGGGGGAAATCCAGGGCCCATGATAAAATTTCAGACTGTTACTCCTGGCAACCATCTTCATGACGAGGGCAGCTCTAGTAAGCAGGAGTCAGCACAGAACCAAGGAACAGCAAGCAAAATTCCAGCCATCATTTTAGATGTACCTGCACCCCACAGAATTAAGTTGGGTTGGGTTTTTTTTTTTTTTTTTTTTTTTTGCTTAGTCTCTCTGTCTCTCTGTCTCTCTCTCTCTCTCTCTCTCTGTGTGTGTGTATGTGTGTGTGTGTGTGTCTGTCTGTCTCTTTTTCTCTCTGTTGAAAGACATTAAGTGAGGCTTTCTCAATTCATTTCAGGCTTCAAAGACTCATAAAAAGTATAATTAAAGGATTGAAATATTTCTGTATTCTAAAGTATGGGTGCTGTCTCATCCACTAAGACATAGAAGAAGCAAAACCAGTTCTGCTGGTAAATGTCCACTGCCCCCACCCCCAGACTTCAGAAACCAAGGCTCAAAGAGTCAGGGGACTGAGTTCTTGGGGTACTGTAAATTTCTTCTTACCGTCAGTCAGACAGAAAAGTCCTGAATGCTTGTGTTCTACTGAAGCCAGGTAATAGGGACTTTAAAGACGGTTTGATTGGACCTTGGAAATGTAACAATTGTGTCTATGTCCCAGTAAGACAATAGCAAAAGCTTGTGAACAGCTGTTTATTTGTCAACAGAGAGAACAGGGTGTCCTTGGGACATGTGGCACATCAGCATTGGCAGGGCAGGAGTGCTGGATTCGTGAGCAGAGACGGAAACTGTCAGTGACAGTAAGGGGAGTAGGACCAGTGAAGGACCTCAGTAGAAAAACCTTGTACAAACTAGAGTTCCACCCCAAGGGTGCCAGCCCTGGGTTCCCAGTGCCATCATATTCAGTTCCTTGTCTTTGTTTTTCCTTTTCTTTCTCCTCCTCCCTCCCTCCCTCCAGTCTGAGCCTGAACCTGTGCAGCAGAAATGTAACTAGGACTTCAGGGAGGAGGAGGTAGAACCAATGGAAGAGTCAGTGTGCATCGTATGGCAAAGCAAAACCAGCTGATACCAAGGAAAAGCAGTCCATGGGATATGTGCTTAGAGTTCCGTTTTATTGGTGCGCACACGCCTGTGCGTGCGTGCGTGTTGGGGCTATCTTTATGTGGGTATGTGAATGTGGGTGCAGGTGCCCATATAGTCTAGAAGAGGGTGCCTGATGCCTTGGGGTTGGAGCTGTGAACCATCTGTCCTGGATCCTGGAAACCAGGCCTGGTCCTCTTGGTCCAAGTGTAGTGTACGCCGTTAACTGCTGAGCCATTTCTCCCACCCTGTACTTAGAGTTCGGATGAGCAACAGGAACTGGTCTGGCTGTTGTGAAGTGTTCATTATAGATGCCAGTGTTTGGACCACCATAACAAACCTCAGTGTTCATCACCTGGTTACAGTTGTTGTCAGTTCAAGAACGCCATTTTCCTATGTCTCTTCCCTGGCCTCCACTGCATTCTAACAAAGCAGATCTCAGACACTGGATCATTTTATCAGTCATTTAGTGCACACCTGTAAAGCATGCAGCAATAGCATGCATTAAAATATAGTAAAGGTTCCTCGATTTCATCACATGCCCAGTCAGCATTTAAATTCCCCAAGATGGCTCATAATACCTTTACACGGTTGATTTGTTTGGCTCTGAATTCTAAGTCTTCCCATATTGGAACCATCTCCTAAGGTCTGTGTCTCATCGACAAGATTCCCACCCACTTTATTTGATGGGGATCCTGGTTCTTTTGTCCTTAACATTTGGTGTATTCTGGACTTACCCAGTATGTCTCTTCCTATTCTCTGCCATGTTCCTTCATCTCTTGAGCTTCCTGGCAGGTCAGATTTACATCTAAAGCTTCAACCAGAGTCATATGTGACTCTGTTCTCTCTCCACAAGCCATCTGTGTGGGTGGCTTGTTTTCTTCCTAGTAAATTACATCAGAAGCCACGTAGTGTCTGCTTGTGTATGTCGTGTGAAGAAGAATGGTCATCCTGTCACTGTGTGGACACTTCTTACTGATTGTACATTTCCCTACTGACCTGTGACACAGCGAATTTAACCGTCACTAGGGTCATCAGCCATACTCAGACTGTGAAGTAGTGATGTCTTTCCTTCTTCACTTTACATTATTAAATATTTGATGACTAAGCTGAAGTGTATTCCTTCTGAAAAGCAGGAGGACCTAGTTTATTTTTGTTTCCAGTCTCCAGAATATTAAGTTGGTGTTATTCACCACCAAAAAGTAGTCACTGGGATGGATTATTTTCAGTTTTCTTTTGAACTAACTCATCACACTTACATTTTTTGGTGCTCAAAACTGTTCTATCGTTGGCTAGTAGGAGCGCTTTTGTGTTGTTGGAGTTTTAGTTATGGATCACTTATTGGCTTTTCCCCTGCATGTGGTGTATGTGTGTGGTATATGTCCACATGTACAGGTGTACATGCACAGGCCATATGAAGGCTCCAAGTGTCTTCTATCATCTCTGTGTTCGTCATTGGCTCTCTCTGTTTTTCATCTAGGCTGGCAGCCATCTAGCTCTAGGAATCCATCTGTCTGTCTCCTCCGTTCAAAGTGCTGCAGTTCCAGGTGTGGAGGAGACCATGCCTGGCTTGTTCTGTGGATGCTAGGACCTGAACTCAGTCCTCATGTTATAAAGCAAGTGCTCTTAACCACTGCAGCATCTCCCCAGCTTCCTCTGCATTATGGTTTGCTTTTCTTTCAGGCAGGGTATCACCATGTAGCCTCGTACTGGTTACAGGCACCAGTATGAGCTTTTGGAATTTGTCTCCTGTAAATCAAACTTTTAAAACTAAAATAAAAATAAAGAGACTGTTTATCTTAACACGATACGGAAAATATTGGGGGATTCTAACATTATATTTAAGACATAGAGTAGTGGCTTGCAGTGCTCTGTGTTATAAAAAATAAAATTATTTTTTATAGTACTACATGGAGACTTGGCAAATGAAAGACAATTGCACCTCATATTCTGCTTTCCCCAGTGAAAATACCGTATAAAGTCTGTCAGTCATTGCACCTGAATCAATCTGGCATTAACCTACCTTTTCCAAAGTAATTTACAGTAGCTGAGAAGGTAGTACATGAGACTACATGATACTAGAGTTGAGAGTGCTACCAGTACCTGTAACTAAAATAACAGGGTCCTAGAAAATATTAATGGTATGTTTCTTTTTATGTTAAAAGAGACGATCCTCTGCTTCTCAGCCTTTTGTCTAAGAGTCAGTGTGGAAAAGGCATTCCACGGCTAGCACAAATGACCCAATCGGTGGCCATTACAGCCCCAGACTCCTCCTATCATGGATCCATTGCTCTTATGTGTAACCTCCACAGCATGTAGTATAAAATAGTTCTTCCAACTCCAACTATTAAGCCAACACCCTAGTCAGTAGGAACAGAAAAGGAGGAGATAGGAAGATGCCCGTTAAGTATCCCCCTCCTTTTCTTGAGACAGCCTCCTAAGCGCTAAGATTACAGATGCACAGCACCTCATCCCTCCAGGATGCTTCCATTTCTGCCATAGTCTCTTGTTCAGAAGAGTTACATGGCTATACCAAGTCACAGGAAACGCTAAAAATAATTTAGCCTTTATTCAGGCTGCCCAGATGTCTAGATGATCTTCAGGCAATCAGTTACCCTAGAGAAAGGAAAGGGGATGAAAATAGTAATCTTTGCTACAAACTGTATTTTTAAAAGTCCACCTCTTTTGTACATATTTTCCTGTCTTAAAATCTCAGCTTATCTTCCCTTTTCTTCCATAGCGTTGTCCTGACTTTAAGGTCAGACCCTGTCCATTGTCCACAGGGTAGATGAGGCTCAGTTCCCAAAAAACCCTTATAGGAGGTAGCTTGCTGTCTGTCTGTGTGTCCTGCCTCCTAATAAGGGTCCTTATGGCAGAGGAATAGGTGAGATTTCATGTGGGTAAGTCTGAAAGGCTTCCCAGAGAGAGTTGCATGCCAGCTGAGGCTGTCAGGATCACTTAGGCGTTCACTGGAAAAGAATGAGACAAGAGAGCGTGTTCAGACACAGGACACCACATTTGTGAAGTGGCTTACACAGAAGACTAACGGGACACCCCGGAAGCCAGGCATACCGAAGGTGTCAAAAGGAGGCCTTGCCTCATACAAGGCCCCCATTGCTTCCTTCCATAGCTGAAGGAACTGATGTTCCAAGCCACTGGGCGGGTGGTAGGTAGTAGGGATGGAATTCAAACTGATAGGTAGAATACATAGCCCTGTGCAGATCTCTTCATGCCCTAATCCCCACAACCTGTGTCTGTGTGAGCTTGGGTGACAAAGGGGAATTTACATTCCAAATGGAGTTACAGTGCCCATATGCTGACCTTAACATAGGGAGCCTGTCTTAGATGACCACTGTGAGATGGGCCCAGTATGGTTCTCAGGATCCTTAAATGGAGCAGAGGTGGGAGGAAGCGGTTTCAGCAATATGGAGCAAACAGGACTCAGCCTCCAGTTTGGGGGTTTGAAGATGGAGGGGAAAAAAAGTCAATACTGAGGCCACCAGGGTGTCCCTCAGTAGGTAGGATAGTCCCAGAGGCAATGTCCCCTAGAGACCTACCGGAAAGGAGCACAGTCCCACAGTCACTATGACTGTCACTCAGCCAGACACATTTCAGACTTCTAAACTAGAGAATTTTAAGGTAACCCCATGGTGCTTTGAGCCTCCAAGCCTGTGGCAATCCATGATAATAGCAATAGGAAACTTACATACAAGCTGAGATCCATTGACCCCTGGACCCTGTTCTTAGTCCCTTGTCTATATGACTTAATTGTTGCAGAGGCTAAACCAGGAGCTATAAGAATTACAATTAAACTCCTTTTATAATTCTAAGTTTCTTCAAACCTCATTTTCAAACTATATCGCTAAGGATATGCATGTGCCTCTTAGCTTGGTGAATTTTGAAAGGATGTGGTCATGGCCTTTGACATCAGAGGAGGGAGCTCAGCGGTGAGGCTGGCTGATGCTGATAGAAAAGATAAGGTTAGAGCAAGTTGCCTTTGAACAACTCTCTAAAGATCAACTGCATCCTGTCGAGTTCCCTGCCGCTCCTCTCCTTCAGTCGCACCAAGGGGTGATGCCTGAGGTGCATCACTTTTCAGAACTGGACCATGAACAACTCCATCCTCCTGGAAGAACAGCTGATCAAGAAGTCCCAACAGAAGAGAAGGACTTCTCCCTCGAATTTTAAAGTCCGTTTCTTTGTCTTAACGAAAGCCAGCCTGACTTACTTTGAGGACCGCCATGGGGTATGAGAACGCTTACTTTGGTGCTTTGTTTATTTACCGTTCTGTGTTTGGACAGAGCTGACTTGTGGGATAAACTTTAACAACTGGAATACAGGCACAGTGTGTTTAGCAGCCACAAAAGAGATGGGACCAAATGTGAAGAGTTCTGAGACTCCGGTGTCGGTTAGATTTGGCTATTTCAGTTCTAAAATCTGTAGGTTTAACATTCATCCATTTCTCTTCTCCATAAGGTTATGTTAAATTTTAAGCATAAAAATATCTTATGTGATGAATGTTGTGGATAGATTTTGAAGTTTATGTGAAAGTGAAGTATATGGCATTTACAGTTTGTGGGGCAGTAAAATTTAATTATTATTGCCCATTAAGACACAAAGGGTATCCTAACCCAACTTCCCTGTTTTACAAAAGAAGTGGTTCTTAGAATGTGAAGGGACGGTCCTATGAAAGATTTTCCTGGCTTGAACTCTCCTTGGCTCAATGGTCATCACTTCCTTGAGGCCATAGGGTCACACTTCCATTCATGTAACATTCTAAAGTTGTAAGGCACATGGCAACTCTCTTCATGGCCAAACATCTCAGGAGACTAGGGGTGTGGAACACAAAGTTTCTGCCTGCACACCAGGGATCCCTCCCTAGAGTGTGGCTGCTCAGCTAGATGTGTCTAATGACATCTTCACGCGCAGCAGTGACAACAAAAAGCAAGTGAGTGTGTGTTAATAATACAGTGTGACAGAAGCACTGGGTGGTGCCAGGAGCTTAGCCCCAGGCTAAGTCCTCTCCGAAGCAGCCGAGGGCCAAGAGCATCTGCTGGGGCAAGAGAGTAGGGTTGCTTTCTAAAATAACCTAAGCCTATCTTGACTTTACCTTACTCTGAGGCCAGAAGCTTCAGGCCTCTGGATCTATTGACACTTGTTACTAACAGTGAGGGGGATTAGGTAAAGGATTATTGCTATTTCACTCTTCTCTGTCCAGGCAGCCAGAAGCCTCTCTGAGTAGGCTGGTTAACTCTTCGTGAACCAGAGAGGAAGGAAAGGGAAAGAATCAAGGTGCTTTATACAGGCAAATATGCACAGACACATATACAATCACACTAACATTTACATTTTAATTCACATTCTTATTTACACATTAACACATTCACATTTTTGTTGGGCCCAATCACCTGTCTCATCCACTCCACAAGTATTCATGCATGCTTACATACACATATGTACATAGAGACAAACAGACGTATACATTTGGATAGATGGGTGGATGGGGCAGAGCTCCCTGCCCCGCAAGCCAAACTATCTAACAACCTTATTTCTTTTCTCTGGCTTTTTTATACCTTCTCAAACAAAAAGTTCTTTGGAAAATTACCTCATAGATAAAATGGGAGTTGCAGAAGGATGTTGATATTTAAGTTCAAAGCAGTGTTTCATTCTATAAGTTCTAAGCAACAGTTTTTACATGGCCTAGACTTATCATAGTGCACACCTGTGGTTGTATCCTTGGACCTAAATGTTTTTCCTTGAACACGAATTTGTCCCAAATCTATTTCTCTTTTTAGTGTAATTCTGAAAGCTCATTGTATTTCTTATTATGCAGCTTTTAGTTACTATTCTGAGAAGTGGGCACAAATTCTATTCTTGATTCTAGCCTTATTACATTTTTCTAAAAAAGCAACTAAGACTATCTCTTAAAACTTTCTTCCTAAAATTATTTGAATCAAATCAGGAATTCTATAGAATAATTAATTCATCTAAACAGCATTAATTCATGAAAGTTGATCTTTATGTTGATATGCAGGAAATATATGATCAATAGGGTGGGCTAATACCCAGGAACTATTAATTGAATAATGACAGGAAAGGCATACCAGCTGCAAGAATGAATCCTGAGATGAAGAAGCTTTTTCATCAAGCTCACCCATTGCACACCATGCAGAAAACAGTGGCCCACCTCTAGGAAGGCAACCTGCTAGTCTTAGCCTATCCTAGATGGCTCCTGACAGGGTGGGGGTCAAGTAGTCGATGTGCTTCCCACTGAGTGAGTCAGCCTGGGCAAATGTCCTTCTCCATCAGACTCTTCCTTCATAAGTACAAGGACTGGACGTTAATCCCAAGTTCCACTCTTTCTTTCAGAACCTTTTGTTTTTACGCAGTGGCTCTTGGTCAATTCTCTTCAAGCACTTTAAAGCTTGTTTGATTTCTTACCATATCATTGTAGTAAATTTACATCTTTAGAGAGGCAGGGCAGAGATGAGTACTTAGGTTTTAGCTTGGTGCTCACCAAGACAAGGATGCTTCTGTTCCTTGCCTGTATCTCACTAGAAGATCCATGTGAGGAGAGTGAGATCCAGTCTTTGAAGCTTTCCATGAACATGGAGCAAATCACTTGCAGCAGGAAATGCCTAGCCTTTTAAGTTTCGGGTAAAATAATGCTGCCTCTCTGTACTTGTACAGTGAAGAGAATCACTTGTCTGCAGCAGGGTCTCACTGATAACTTACCAATAGATTAGAGGCAGATAGAATGACCTATGTTTAGGCCCCATTGGTCAGTGGCCAGGTGCCAAGCTTTGGGCCTGGAGGAATCACCACATAAACTAATAAATCACATGGCATCAACTCTGTGTTTCTTTGAATGGAACATGAAATTCATGTTTCATAATGACAGCATAGCCATACACCTTTAAATAACTTTTCTCTAAATGGATTTTACACTTTAAACCGGTTTTTTAAAATAGTTTTTAATTTTTGAGATTATGATCTAATTACATTATTTCCCCTTTCCCTTTCCCCTTCTGAACTCTTCCATGTATCCTCCTTGCTCTCGTTCAAATTCATGGTCCATTTTTTCTTTGTTGATGTTATTGTTGGTGGTGATGGTGGTGGTATCTGTGATAATGTCACTATGTAACCTAAGCTGGAACTCGAAGTCTTTTTGCCTCAGCCTCCAGTGTGTCTTGATTATGAGTGGGTTATAAGTAGGTGACACCAGATCTGTTTTACCTCTTAAGAATCATAAAAAACTTTCTAACACAAACTGGTATGGTGGTGCTTCCTTGCAATCCCAACACTCAGGAGACTGAGGTAAGACAGTCAATACAAGTTCAGGGACAGCCTGGGCTCCATGATGGATTCCAGACTAGCCTTGGCTACCCAGCAAGTCTTGATCTTGAGAAAACAAACAAACAAACAAACAATTAGAAAGAGAAAGAACAGCCGGGCGGTGGTGGCGCACGCCTCTAATCCCAGCACTTGGGAGGCAGAGGCAGGTGGATTTCTGAGTTCGAGGCCAGCCTGGTCTACAGAGGGAGTTCCAGGACAGCCCGGGCTACACAGAGAAACCCTGTCTCGAAAAACCAAAAAAAAGAAAGAGAAAGAACAACTCCATGACAAATACTTCATTCTATAGCTCTTGACTGTAGTATTAATGTTTCCACAAAGAACATATGTATGTATGTATATAATATATTTATATATGTGTGTATCTGTGTATATATGTGTTTTGTCTTGCTTTCTTATGCCAGTTGTTTATAATTATATTTAACATTTTGAAACTTTTCTTTAAACATTACAAAGTTTATCAGTTAGTTATTCAAGATCACTAAGTTTTTATTACATGTACCCTGCCTATATAATATATTGTCCAAGGCCATCAATGAGCACAAAACAGTGCATTGCTTATGAATGAGTAACTTGTGTGAAGAAATTCTTTTTTTTTTTTTCAATAAAAATGTCAATCCTCCTCATCCGTGACATGGGTATAATAATAGCATCTCATGAGAACACGGCCCAGACACAGATGTGTGTGAGCTGACTTATTGAAATTACCATTTACCAATTAGATTTAAAAGCCAGACATCAGCAAGTTCATACAGTTCACAGTAGCCTACCATTACCCATCAGCACCTGGCAAAATTCACCATTATTTGTGTCATGTTCAAGTCTCCAAGAGAACTGGCAGGCTAGCATAAGTTACTCATCTTCAAAACAATAAAAAATTAGAAGGAAGGATCAGGGCCAGGTAAGAGGGGGGCCCCTGCTGGGAGATACACACCCATCCAGAGCTCCAAAAGCCAGGATCACACCTCTTAAGTTCCTAGCTTCTTTCTTTCTTTTCTGCATACACAAAATTGTGTTCCCTAAAGTTCAGATCTTCTGTCAAACTGCACCACCACGTGAAAACCACTCAAGAACATACGCTAGCATTTCATAGTCAAGTGTCCAGTCCAACTGCCTTGCACACTGAATGGAGCGAACGTCTATTAAATATGAATATAGTTTGGGGATCTTATGCCTGTCTCCTTGCATTGCGCTGTAGAAGTGGTGCTGGGCTTCATCCTATTAAAGCAGCAGCTCAAAATGACACGAGGTGCTGGCTGGTGGTGCCCTTCACATGCGAGCACAGCTTCAGTTGCTCCCAGGCCTGCCAGGCATCTTGTAAAGTGGTCTCTGACATCTGTAGTTCTTTGGCCTGGTAGCATGCTGGTACAGTGTGACAGTCACTGTTAGCAGACAGGAGCTGTGGAGCCCTGATTTGTAGCGTTTGTTGATTTCTCTGTTATAAATACCTCCTTCATGGAGCTGGGATGTAGGGCTGTTAGAGAATGAAGCCCAAAGTCAGTCTCAGCTATATAGTGAGTTTGAGGCCAGTCTTCAATACCTGTGAGCCCATTTCAAAAATGAAGAATCCCTTTGGCTATTTCAGTTAATCAGTGTGGATCATAAATTCCTGAAAGTGTAGCAGCTTGCTCTCATAGGCCAGTATAAGACAAACCTAGCATGCCACTTGCAGACTTAAGTACAGTCTCTGGGGAGGTTGGTGACAACTGAACCATAAGAGAAAGAGAAAAATCAGAGGGCCCTGAGCATAGATAGAAGGGGCGTCACAGATGGAGTCAAACAGTGCACGGTGGGAAAACCAGTGTAGTTGGTAAGAGCTGGGTTCAAATCCTACCTCTCTCACTTTCTGGGTGTGGTATCTCCGACAAGACATTTCATCTGTTTAAGGCATTTTCCCATTTGCAAAATCAAGACCCTAATGGTATTTCCCTGTCTCACAAGATGCTGAGTACACTCTAAGAACAGCGTATTGCAAGCTACATGCTCATTTGGGGACATGGCAGGATGGTTATTATGCACCACGCACCATTGTCATACTCTGAGAAGCCCTAGGGGAAAGAAGGATTCTTTATTCTAATGACTCTTTGCACTTTAAGGGTCAAGCTTACCATGCTTCCTGTGGCACGGAATACACCACCACCTAACGGGGGACAGAAAGAACAGTCGAGATCACTACCCCAGATATTGCCGGGACTTATTCCCTTCCCTGAGCTGCAGTCTGACCCATGTAGCACCTCTGAATCAAAGAGGACAGGTAGGGAGATGTCCCCTTCCTGACTTTTGTAACCATAATGTAGCATCATCAAAAACACACCTTCTGGTGTCAGACAGATCTGGGTCAAAGACCAGCTCTAGTGTGACTTGCTATAAACCACATAATGCTGTGAGATCTCGAAACAGTCATGTATTTGAAAATTTGGATATTTCCTTTTGTTTTCTTTTTAATGAGGTGAAGGTCACCATTCTTCTAATACTAAACAGTGACTAACATTCAGCACTTCCTGTATGTTGGTGTGTTCATGTGGATTGTCTTGAATAAACACTACAATTCTGTAAATAGGAACTGTTATTCCCTCATTTATAAATCAGGGAAGGAAGTGCAGAGGGTTTAAATAACTTCCCCGAGGTCCCTTATGTCTCTAGAGCTCACACAGTTCCATGGTAAAGGGTGCTTCTTATGGCTGATGTTACTGCCTGGGTATTACAAAATGCCATGTGCTCTTACTCTGTAAAGGGTTCGACGGTTAACAACTCATGTTCTCTGGATCTGTCACAGTGAAGTACATTATAAGCTCTGTCTC
Organism: Mastomys natalensis; assembly: GCA_021653895.1. Taxonomy (NCBI): domain Eukaryota; kingdom Metazoa; phylum Chordata; class Mammalia; order Rodentia; family Muridae; genus Mastomys; species Mastomys natalensis. The sequence continues at coordinate 734,834 of JAJTUV010000870.1, forward strand.
TTCTGTGCACACTCCAGAGCAAATCTCTCTCCGCTTCGCTGTCTGGAGCTCTGTTCTGCGTCTAAAGCGGCATGAATACACTCATCTTGTTTGCTACTGAAATTGCTGCAGTCCACCAGCATTTTCTCAGTCACTGTCCCGGCAGAAGTCCACATGTCTCATCTAGCACTGCTGCTCCTGTGACGGTCACCTCACCCCACCACACTGCACATAGCAGCCTGGCTGAGTGCTCATGTTGTGACTGTGAACAGGTGACATGGTTCTCATCATAAACTGACGTACTTATGACAGGGTTATTCCCATTCACCCGGAGCACCAGAATCTAGGACATTGGTCCCTCTTTGTCTTTGCTCTGGGCTCCAGTCACACGACACCTGATCAGCTCTAAATGCCCCTTCCTTAGAGAAGCCTTCCTTAAAGTCTTCAGATTGGGTCAACCTCCTATTATGTGCTGCCATAGCAATGTGTGCCTTTCCATGAGGGTCCATGCCAAGGTCATAATTGCCCATTTACTAATTGAACCTCTATTAGACAGAAGCTTTATAAGGACTGGTACCTGCTGATACCATCAGTTTCCACAGTGCTTCCTGCCTCTTAACAGTCATTAGCCTTTTGTTTGTTTAGTTTTGTTTTTGTTTCTTCCTGTGGAGGGAGTAGAAGGAGAAAGGAAAGAGAATAAAGGAAGAAAATGTAGATTTGGCGTGGAGTAGAGTTAGTGTAGCACAAATAAGCCTCGTTAGAAAAGGGCTCCGTACTAAAGAGATAGCTCAGGGTGCCAGAGACCACCCCAGTCAGGTATGGGAGTCCTGGGATGAGGGTCCTCGAAGGCTAGGTGGGTAAGGATTCGGCAGTGACAAACAGAAACAAACACAGAAGCAGTTTGAATCTGAGTGTATTTTGCAGCTCTCAAGCAAGGGTTCTTATACATAGAAAAAACAAATATTACAACTCTGAAAGGATGTATTCAGTGGGACAGTCATCCAAGGCTAGTGGCAGATCTCCAAGAGCAGGTTAATAAATCTTTATAATCAACTATTAACACCTAATACCTGATTTTTTATAAGTCTTCAATGCACAAATTTAAACTATTTTAATTCTTTTTATTTAAGGCTTTCTTTACCATATACCAAAGCCTTCCTCCGATGACACACGTGTAGCCATATGAAATTTTATTTTTGGGAAAGTTTTTAATTGATCATAATACTATTATGTAACTTTGTAAATGATTATAAAGTAAAGCTTCAGTTTCCCTGGAGGCAAGGTCATGTTAGTGACCCCATCTCAAGGGATGATTTCTTACCCGTTTTCTTTGTTTAAGATCTTGCCCTAGGCTATCAGGAACACGTAAATAAGAAAAGGAATAAAAGAAAAGAAGACAGATAAATTGCCATGAGAACTACAGCTCAATGTTTTATTCTGGGCAAGAGTTCCACAACCAGTTCCAGAGACTTCCTTCTTTTGAAGTTTTCGCCTCAGTCTGTGGAACTTGTCACACAGATTCTACTGGGGTTGGTGTGGCATCATGACATGGAAGATCAGAAGGGAGAGTTTAGGATATAAGAATAAGTGAAGAAGGGTCCACGAAAGGAATAGTCATTTCCATGCCTTAAGCAAGGAAGGGGAGCTGGGTGGTCAGAACTGTCAGCCAGGTCAGAGAGATGCCTGTGGGAAGCCCCCCAGCTGTTTCCGGAGAACCATTGACTGTTCTCTTTTCCCTTCACCCTGAATCTTAGGTTTATCTTTCTCCCTTTTGGTTTATAACTAGACCTTCTGCAGTCTAGTATTCTTTTTCCGTCCGGTTGGTTTGGTTTGGTTTGGTTTGATTCAGTTTGGTTTTAGACTTTTGAGACAGCGTTTCTCCATGTAGCCCTGGCTGTTCTGGAACTCTTGCTGTAGACCAGGCTGGCCTCAAATTCACAGATCTGCCTGTCTCTGCCTCCAGAGTGCTGCTGGGATTAAAACATGTATCACATGTGCCCAGCTGCAGGAAGTATTTTTAAAACTACCTGAGCCTTCTTTCTGGAGACTTTTTACCAGCCATGGTCCCTCCCCACATCATCCCAAAGTGATTTCATTGATGTTACCTGAGGTCTCATGGACAACTGAGGTTCTATACCAACCTGTCACCCCCACAACAACAAGTGAAGTTTTAAAACTACCATGTATACACCACTCTCTACCTAGAAGCTGTGTGTGACTGTTCAGAGTACTTAATTCTTGGCTATGGCCCCCTCAAGCCTTCTCTGCCCGTTTTTCTGATTTCTCTTGACACTACACTTGCTCTGTGTGCCTCCAGCACATCTGCTTCCTTCCTGAACTTTCCGTGCTTCAAAGTTCACTTTCTCTTTGGGGCCATGGCACTGAGGATTACAGTGCGGCATGAAAACGCATACTATGGGGATGCTGTTTCTCTGTCAACCACAGACTCCACAGCTGGTTTTGGAACAGCCAAGGTAGCAGCAAGTCTGGTTGCTCCTTTCTTTCTGCCTCTTCCCTAGCTCATATCTTCCCTTTTCATCTTTAAAAGGCTTACAAATGAGCTGGGTGTGCTGGTGAACATCTTTAATCCCAATACCCAGGAGGCAGAGGCAGGAAAATCTCTGTGAGTGACTGGTATACCCTTTCATTATTTCCTTCAGGAAAAAAAATTAGTCTCAGAGAAATACTGCTGAGAAGAGCACTTATCTTGGAAGAAAGAATTAATCAGAAAGCTCAAGAGTGTAGTTTCTATGGGTTCCAAACAAGATTCACACATTGGGGTCCAAACAAGAGGTTCAACACGCTTGACTCCTAAGGAAGTTAGCTTAAAGCTCTTCTCAAATTTTCATGGCCACCTGCTCCATCTTTACCGAATCTCCTTAACTATTAATAATAAAATTTCCCGTCCATCAGTGATTTGTTCATTCATCAGAAAAAGTAGGTCTCCCAGGATTTGATTTTTGCCAGGAGGTAAGTTGGAGGGTTGCTTTTGTAATGCTCAGAAGAGTCAAAAGAGCAACCCAGGGGAGGGAACTGCTTCTGAATGCACATAAAACTCCCTGTGTAGACCACCTATCTGCCCTTGAGAGTCAATACAGGTTTTATAGATTTAGCAAAATGAGAGCTTTGCATGGCACCCCATGTCTCCACATAATTTCTAGTCATTCATAAGTTGTTGATATTTACAAGCTTGTGTAAGTCATCCAAAAGGGGATCTGCATACAGACTAGCTAAAGAACTTAAAAAACCTTAACAGTAAAACAATTTAATTTCAAAATGCTTAAAGGAGAAGAATAGATTCTTCTGGAAAGAATAAATTCAAATAATCAACAAGTGTATGGGGAAAGTGCTCAACTTAATTAGCCATCAGAGAAATATAAGTCAGAAACACAATAAAATATGATTACATCCTAGCTTCATGTCCATTTTTATTAAATTATTATTTTGAGAACCTCATACCTTCGTATTATGTCTACATCACGTCTACCCTTTCCTGTCCCTTCCAGCTCCTTCTGTGCCCCGCCCAATCCGTGACCTCTTCTTTAATTATTATTGTTACATACAACTTAATGAGTCCACTTAGCATTGCTTGTGCACATGTATGTCTTCAGGGCTGACCACTTGGGATTAGACAACCTATAGAGGAACTCAACCCTGGAGGAAACGTCTTTTAGCAGCCATTTACCACCAGTAACTCTTCATGTAGAGGTAGAACCTGGTGGAATCCCCACCCCCACCCCCATCTATGTGGGCATGTCAACTGGTTTTTTATCACTATGCTTGTCTTGTCCAGGCAATCATGTTGTTGAGAGATCACAAGTGCATTTTCCCTATTGTGTCTAGGTGACACTACCTAGCAGTAGTTACATTGGTCCCCAGGCTTTTAAAATAATTCTGCTCCCTCTTTGGTGATGTTCCCTGAGCCTTAGCTGTTGGGGTTGTGTTGCACATGTATCAATGAGGGTTGAGTATCCAGCCCACTCTCACTCACTGTCTGCATTCTGACCAGTTGTGAACTTCTGTAATAGTGTCTATCTGCTGCAAGAAAAAGAAGCTTTTTTTTGATGAAAGATGGGAGCTACACTTATCTGTGGAGGATAAAGATAAGTATTTAGAATACAGCTATAAATTACATTAAGAAAATGGCAGTACTGGGTTCTCCTCTAGGGTCTATGCTTCTCCAGCTGTCTGGTTGGCTAGGTGTATAATACTAAGCATGGATTCTCTCCCATCAAGTGGGCTGGCTGTAAGTTCGACTAAACAGGTGTTAATTACTCCTAAGATAAAAGTGTCACTATTGCACAAGGGGATATCTTGCTACACTAGTCATTGTTGTGGTTTGTAGGTTTTAACAGCTGGGTAGGACTACTGACTCCTCCTCTCCCTTGGCAGCTTGCATAGCACCTTCTGAAAACACTTTTTAATTTTTATTGTTTGTTAATCATTTCTTAATACCTACTATGTCAAAACCATAGTGGGCGTGAGGATGACAGTGGTGAATAATATGGGTAAAGTATTTGCCTTCATAAGCAGGTGGAGGAGACAGCCCATAGTGAAGTGCATAAAAACACAAGGTAGATACGCATCAGCAGGCTCTAGGGCAGACCTCAGCAGCAACTGGGGCAGAGTTGGAAAGAAGTGTGGGTAGGAGGGAATCTGTATCTAGGCCAGAGTCAGAGTTTGAGGCATGATGGATGTACCAGTCAAGTGAAAACAAAACACAAAACCCAGAATGTCATCCTGGACAGTGAGAATGGCAAGCTCAAGGACCCTGAGGTAAATAAAAGACAGAGAGAACCTCGGCATAGTTCAAGGGAAGGCTGCAATTTGAGGGTGCAGAAGCTAAGCTAAAGAGCCATCGTGGGGCACGGCAAAGTCTGGACTTTCTCCGAACAGTAGGAAGCTACCAAATGGTGGAAGCCACTCCGCAACAGCGTTGTTTTATATTTGGAAGTGTTTGTTCTGACTGTGGTGGGGATGGCAGATCATACAGAGGGAAGGCCAAGAGGCAAGGAGGCCAGGGCAAGGTTGGTGACTCAACATGTGATATCTCATTCTACAAGTTGCTTTGTAATTATTCCATATTTTAACACTATTGTGTCTTCTGAGGGCTTCGCTAGAGGCAAGGATAGGTAGAAATCAGTCTGTCTTATAACCTGGGTCAGGACCAGGTGTCCTCTAGCAATGAAGACAGAAAACAAGTCACAGCTTGATTAAATCAACGTTGATTAATCCCACAAAACAGAATAGAAAGTCTTTAGATTACCATACTACTAAAAATAGTTAATAAAACAACTAGATTCCAAATGCTTTGGATAATTTTTTTGTTAATAAAACAACTAGATTCAAAATATTTTGTATAGCTTTTTGTGTAAAGCTATCAAATTACTGTGCAGATATAATTTTAAATACTTATAATTATAATCCATGACAACTTTATATTTTACTTCCCATTCATTCTTTTACATAAATATACTTCTGTATGTCTACAGGGGCTCAAAACCAATCACTTTCTCATATATCTTAATTTTTAATGGTTCAATCCATTTTTTTGCAAAGATAAACTTATTTGTTTTATGTACCCAAATATATGGATGAACAATCAAGTTGTTTCCAGGTATAATGAAAATACATATATAAAAACTGCTCCTTTATTTTTAAGGCTTTAGGATGGATTTCTGTGTGTAGAATATCATAAGATAAGAAGCTTTTTACAATTGTTTATTTCATATAGCAGTAGGTGCCTGCAGACCACAGTCCACAAGTGAAGTCAGAGAACAACTTTTGGAAGTTAGTTCTCTCCTACTGTGTGGGTGATGGGGGTCAAATGAACCTGCTGCCCCAAGCTGACCTCAACTCTTTTTCAAGAAAGGCAAGTCTAATGAAAAGAGAAAGGGTGTCCTCACTTTGTCAGGACAAAGAACTGGAACAGTAAGGAAGGTTAGCCTGGTCCTTGCACCAGGGAGCATCCCTTAGCTTTTATTGAGCATCGTATAGCATACTGAGAAAATAAAATACCTTTAAGCCCTAAAAACCAAAAGATCCACCTCACAGCTCAGGGGCACTAGGCCAGGACTTTTCATGGTGCTTTTTCACCTGTTTCAAATTGATCCAGTCAGATTCTGTAACAGACTGACTGTTGGGGCCTGGGCCCTGCCCTGTCCCCGTTGAACCTCTCACCTGCTCAGTCCTCATCACCATAGGTCCACCTTCATCTCCACGCAGAAACAGAAGCAGAAATGGTGTGGTGACAAGGCATTTACAAAAACTCCCTAAGTACATAACATATCTGCAGAGTATTTTTCAGTTACCAAATGCTACGTAATAATAAAATTTCCCTTCCTTGTCCCAAACTCCATTTCTCTAACCCCATATCGACTGATATGAGCCAGCAAGGTGGCTCAGCAGATAAGGGGATTTGCTACCACATCTGAGTTCAAGCCCTAGGACAGGATGGTGGAGAGTGGGAACCAACTCCCATAAATTGTACTGTCAGTCTACACACACACACATACACACACACTAAATAAATAAATATGAAAGAAGTTAACACATATATTCAATTTCTTACAGACTTTTCAAGATGCCCTATTCATACACATGTAATACAAGTAGAAAGGCCTCTTTCTTTTTTATATAGCAGCAGCATAATCTATACACACTACTTAACTTTTTTTTCTCTCCATTGGTTAAAAGTCTCATTTGGAGATCAGTCCATAGTAGACTCTGTGTACAGAGTCTTTTCATTCTTAATGAATGGAAAATGGCTCATTATATGGATTAAACATTTCCATTGTACATTTACTGTGCTTCTGTTTTGTTTTTACATGCAAGAGGAATGAATAACCTTACAAAGTATGATACTTTTAATGACTATAACCATGACTATTAGTCAGAGGCAACCTATGGACATTTGGTCTTGCTGGAGATATGGAGACGTAGTTGCTACTGATGCCCAGTGGGTAGAAGCCCAGCCCAAATGGCCAACAGTACAGAGGCTGAGAAACCCCACTGAAAAGAAAGCACATCCAGATGTGGACTTCCTGAGTTCTAAGATATGTACAATTGCTATTTGGTGACCAAGTTGCTGTCCATAGAAGATGCACTTTCCACAGAGCCTGTGTGTGAACCTTATTCTCAAATCCTCGACAACCATTATCTGATGTTTTGATCTTTGCTGATCTGATAGATATAAAATAATCTAAGTGGAATTTATTTGCATTTCTGTTGTCATAGTAACCAAGTGTCTCTTCATATGTTTTGAAAATCGTTTGGCTTCCTCTTGCCCATTTTTCTATCCAGCTGTTGGTAACCTGCAGGAGTGCTTGGTGCTCGTGGACCAGCCTGGTGTTAACTTCCCTCTCCACTCCAAGAAGACCTTTATTCATCTGTCACTGATTCTGGAGCTCATATCCTAACTCATTTCCATGGAGAGTCCCACACATACCACTTTCTGCTGCAACACTCTTGTCTGCTGCTCCTCACTTGGCCAATTAGCACTTACCATTAAACATTGGCCCTGTGAAATGATCTCTTGAATTGTAGTGAAGCTGTTCCCTGTCTACATTAGCTGCAGACTCTTTAGGGCTTAAAAATAAAATGAAATAAAATAAAATGTCTCACTAAACATCTCCCATGTCCTCCCCTGGAAAGATGGAAGGCTTTGGATGAGAAGTCATAAACTAGACACGCCGAGAGATGGTGCACAGGACCTGGAGGGCCCATGCTCACCACATGGCATTTAGTTCTTTCTGAGACCAGGTCCTGCTTTGGAGCCCAGCATAACCTAGAATTGATGATCCTGCCTCAGTCCCAAATGCTGGGATTGCAGGCTCGCTCCAACACGCCCAGCAACACATACTTCTTGTAAACAAATCTAAACTAAGATTTTTGTTCTATTCTCTGTTTGTTTGTTTGTTGTATCTAATGTGGATTGGATTTAAAAATTATTGCTGAATTACTGCCTCACAAGATACACATGTCCACACAAAACTCCATGCTTTTTCTTGAACTAAATGAATAAAGAATAAGGCTGCCGATCAGGGGAACTGCCATGACCTTGAACATCCAAGGGTACAGAAGGGCAGGTGTTAGCTGCTTCCTGGCTACAGCTTCTTGTGAATGGGGTTATGAGGTCACCAGGGCAGAGGTCATTTTACACAGCCAGCTTTTCATTTGGAACCCCTTTACCTTTCCCCCCGTCCATCTGCCCCTGCCTGTATTACACTGTGGTGTTTTAAATGCTTCTGGATGCTTTAAAATACCTTTGAGTTTTGTTCCTTTCATCTTTTTTTAATGCTTACTATTTTAAAAACTCCTTCAAGTATAATACAAACATATTACTTCTGTTATGAAATTCTTCTATTTTGCCACATGAAAAAAAACTAGCATTAGCAGCTTGCAATCTTTATTTTTTTCCTCCTGTATTACTTTCTTGGATATCATCTATACTAACATCTATTTTATCTTTTCAAAAAAAAGAAATGTGAGGATTCAGCCATTGCTTTAGATCTTCTTTTTTTAATTTAATGTATGTTTTTGTTCCTTTATATAGAACAAATCTCTTCCTTGTTGATGACTACAGAGTTGTTGCAGGGTGAGGGAAGAGCATAAGTAAGTCAAGCATTTGCTTGCTGATGAATGTTTAAGTGTCTCTTGATTTTCTAGTGTAGTAACACTGTGGTGAGCATCCTTCCTTTCATGTCTTTATACATCTGAGCAGTCATTTCCATGGGAAAAGTCCCATATGAAAAACACATTTTTGTTCATTAACTTAATACAATTAAATAAATGTATGTTTTTGGTAAAATGTTCAAACATTATAAGAATATATATATATATATATATATATCAAGAAACCATCGCTGAAGGGAAAGCCAGATGACTACAGCTAACATCTGAGTGAGAGGTCTCCTGGAAACAAGGAAGAGAAGAAGGCAGGTGTGGGAGGAAACATGGCTCCCCAGCGTGCAGTTGCTACAGCTTTGCACCTGCCTGAACTCATCCCTGGCTTCCAACTTTACTTGACTGGGTTCAGCAAAGAGAGGCTGGAGAAAGGAGAGCAGCCACAGCTAGTTACAGAGTGCACTGACGTTGGTCGTGAGTACACCTTTTCCTCCAAGACAGTCATTGTCTCATTTCTCCTGGGGCCTTCCTACCGCACAGGTGGCAGCAGTCAGCATCCCCTTAGCACCAAAGGACCACACCTACTGAGGGAAAGAAGTGAGCAGCAGGCCCTGCACCAGCATGCCCAGTGTTACCGTCACTGTAGGGACCGAGGTAACCCCGACCTGCAGATCTCAGTTCCTCTCCTCCTACCACTCGAATGGAGAGCAATGTGTGGATCGCCCCGAGCAAGCGCCACACAGAAGATGAAGCAATAGTGGAGGAAAACTGTCAGTCATTTAAGCTTTATTTCATATGATGCCAGGTTGACTGTCGTGGACCACTGTGGATTTTCAGATGGTGTATTAGCTAAGCCCCAGAAGAGGCCTTGAGCAGGACACCTGAAATGCCTTGTTAAAATCCTGATTGTATCTAAGAATTGAGTTGTGCTGCTGCTGGCTCCTCTCACAGCCTGACACCATGGTGGGCCAACAGAGAGACACACTCAGGAGGCCAGGAAGCCACCCCTTCCATGATTTTGTCCTAAATTTACAAATTACTAGGGAAAAAAAACTACTGAGGCTGTCACTATTTTCATTCCACCAGCTAAGTGTGGCCATTTTCTTCCCCAGTGATATTTCCTGATTACCTATACACCTAAAAGAATGTTCATGCAAAGAAAATATGGACACAGAAAGATAAAAGGATGCCAGCTTTATTTGTAGATAGGAAAGGAAAAGAAAGAAGAGAGAAGATGAGATGCATTTGAGTGACAGTTTATCACCTGAATGATTTCAATTCGCCAGTGTGTTTATGTAGGTGTTTCCTATCCTCTGAGTTAACTCAATGACCGAGAAACCATTATTGCCATTTTTGTCAAAACAAGGTACCAAAGGGACTGGAAAGATGGCTCAGCAGTTAAGAGCGTTTTTTGCCCTTGCTGGCAAAACAGCCTTGCATATAAAATAAATAAATCTTTAAAATATTTTTAATACAAAGTTACTAAGAGGTTGAAACCCTTGCCTAAAGATGTGTAGCAAGTGAAGAATGAGCCAGGGTTTGAACCCTCCTAGTCTGCCTCACCTGAAGACATCCCTTCTCCATTCTGCCCTGCCAATGTAGAAATTCTGTTGTTTATTCAGATACTTGTAAATGTCCTCTTGAGGGTGCATGACATGTAACTTCATATTGATATATCCACTGGGCCCGGCCAGTGGGCGCACAAAGGAGCTGTCATGCTGGGAAACCAGGGATCATACCCAAACCCAGCTCTGAACAAGCCAGTGCAGCAGAAATGACACTGCACCGAGCCACGGCTGGGAGAAACAGGCTATGCGACCACCCTGCACTGAGTTTGGGTAATGCAAGTTCCCTGTGAGCATCAGAGCAAGCATGACAGTCAAAGGTTTCTCTTCACTATGAAGGAAGGAAGCTGGCCTTCCCGAAACTCAAACTTCTCCTCTATGTACTGGAGAAACAGTGCTTTGTGGGGTCATGTTAAGTGCGATGGAGCATAGAAAGAAGTTTAAAGTATTATTGTCTTTTGTTACTTTGCCCTGTCTCTCTCCAAAACTCACACCCAGTTCTATTTTCTATAAACTATTGATTTAAAAGAGGGTTTAAAATCCACTTGCCAGTCTTTGTGCAGTTTTGTAGTACACCAGGTTGGATTATGTTCGACACATAAGCTATCTCTACAAACACATGGAGACAATGTAGCACTAATTGAATTTTTATGTTCTTATGTTATTATTGTAATTTTTAAACTTTTCTGGTTATTTGTTGTATATGGTATTATGTTGTGAGAACATTTTCACACAAGTATATATTGTGTGGTGCATATGCACATAACCCGCCCCGTTCCGTCCCTCCTCCTCCACCTCTGTGCTCTATGGTTTCATTTCTACTTTCATTTCCTATATGTACACACGATTTTATGTGACTACATAAAATCCAGGAACTACATATGAGAGAAAACATACAAACTTATCTTTCCGAGACTGGCTTGCTATGTTGTCTCCAGCTGCATCCATTTTTCTACAAATTGCATAACTTTGTTTTTCTTTGTAGCTGAAAAAAAAAAATGTTCTGTTGTGTCTCTCTAGAGCCTTGTCTTTCCCCTTCCCACTGTTGATGGACACCCTGGTCAGTCCATAACTTGGTTGTTGTCAATAATGCCGTGTAGTTCCTCCTTGACTTGGGGTCTTTCCGGTAAATGCTCAGGAGTCACTGGCTCCTGTGCTAGATCTACTGTTGGTTTCTAGAGAACCCACCATGCTGGCTTTCCATAGTAGCTGGACTAGTTTCCATCCCTACCAGCAGTTTTTAAGGATTCCCTTCTGCCACCCCCTCCCCTGCATTTCTTTCATTTGTCTTTCTAATGATGGAATGACTGGGGTAAGATAGAATCCCAACAAAATTTTAATTTGCAATTCTGTGACAATTAGTGAAGCTGAACGTTTTTTCATGTGTTTAATGGCATTAGAGTTTCTCTTCTGGGAATGATCTGTTCATTTAGTAGTTACATGTATTGGTTGGTTTGTTTGCATTTCTGTGGTTGGGGGCTTTTTAGTTCTTTATACATTCTGTATATTAGTCTTTTGTCAGGTGTATGGCTGGCAAAGATTTTCTCTGAGATTTGTCTCTTTACTCGGTTAACTGTATTCATTGACTATGTCGAAGCTTAACTTCACAAGGTTCCATTTGTTGACTGTTGGCATTATTTTGTGAGTCGGTGTAGCTTTGAACATGGCAAGAAAAGAGACAATGCTACCCAAAGTCTTGTGACCTTCTGTGGTGCAGACTGTCAGAAAACAAGGAAGAGTAGGGACAGGCTGACATGGTCTCTCCTTCTTCTGGTGACTTTTGTGTGGTTTCCTTGGCAGGCCTTACCCTGATGTTTTTCAGAAATAACATAGTTGCTTGGGAAGATTACAGGCACCCATCATTTCCCAGAGACTGAACTGTGTTTAGCTCCTGACCCGCTGCTCCCGTTGACCAGCTGGGGAGGGAACATCCATGCCTGCTGTTTCTCAGATCCAATCTTGTGAAATTCAGGGAGAGCTACTGTCAGGGTCTCCAGAGAGACTGCTAGGACAGATGGATTGGAGAGGAGACTCAAGCAGTTACCAGAGACTGAGAATGAGGTTAGTGGTGGACAGTCTGGTCTCTCTGACTGAAAAAGACTCATCTGAATGACAGTTAAGGCAAAAATGTCTCTTCAAGTCCCTGTGTGGGATGAATGGATACTAGGAACCCTCTGAACAGAAAGGAGGACTCCTCCTTGGAAATCGTGTGATTTCTGAATGCTTAAATATAGCAAGTCCAAGCTGAAGTGTGTGGAAAATACAGGATTTCAAAGGTTAGGACTAAAGAGGGATGCAAGCCGATAGATTTTATGCTCAGTTTGAAATAATAATAATTGAGATGAGTGGGGTTAAATAACATAGTTATCAAAAATAGTTTTATTTGCTATTGCTTTTCTGAACATATTTACAGGAATGAAATTATTTGGAGAAAGGTAGCCCTAGTTATGTAGCCCAGGCTGGTTCTAAACTTGTGGAAATTACCCTGCCTCGACCTTGTAAGTGCTGGAATTATAGATATAGGCTACCATGCCCAACTAAAACAACTTGAAATTGTGTGTGCAGTTAACATTCTACTTTAATTATTATTAGACACTGCTGCTTCAGAATTCACATAGAATTTCTGTCCTATTTTTGACTCCAGATACATTTTCCTCCACTTTATGACCTAACTACAAGGAGATACTTAATAAACATGTATTAAGGTGCTCTGCTCTAGTGGCTCACCTCAGAGAGAGTGCTCACCCCTATCTGGTCACAGACTGCCCCTGCTAGACTTCCTGGGCCATTGGGAGTGCCCTCTCTCCAGAGGCCTGTCCTGATGACATCTACCTATCCCATAGTCTTTTCAGTTCTTGCATTGCCTTTCTGATCTTCCAAATGTATGAAGGAGCTACATGAAGATCCTTATAGACCTACTGTGAGCTGAACACCTGGCCTACCAGACGCCACAGTTTAGCAGTGCTCACTTCAGAGAGCCTGGTGGCCACTCATGATCACGTGGCTTCTCAGTGGCTGCGGCCTTCTGTCCAGAGTTATGATGAGACTGTCATATAAGATATCACTGGCCTAGAAGAAGTCCAGATTTTGAAGTATAAGTTTCTTTTATTTCCTCGATTGGTAATTGCTTTAATTTTTTTTTTTTTTTTTAGAGGTATGACCTTGCCATGTAGACCCAGCTGGCCTAGAATTCATTATGTATGGGAGACTAGCATCAGATTTGTGGTAATCCCCCTGCCTCTGTTTCTTAAGTACTAGAATTGCTACAGTGTTAAGCTGTGTGGTTTTTTGTTTTTTGTTTTTTGTTTTTTTAAGACAAGGTCCTCTCAGTGCTTCTGCATCAGCCTGCATCGTGCTGTGATTACAAGCAGCACCACTATGCCTGGTTGTGAAGTATGGTTTTTATACCCTAGTGGAGTCAAAAACTGTAAGTGAATTCATCATTAGTGAGGGCCTGTATATGACCCCATGAGAGAGTGGAAAATGTTCATTGCTTTGTTTACTGGACGCAGAGCAGTGCCTTCTTCATTCTGGCCTTCAACAAACATTTCCAGAATTGCTAAATATATTAGCTTTAAATCTGATTGAGATCATTCAAACCGAGTCTAGTATGATGTGCTAGCCAAGCACCATAAGGCATCAGCCGCTGCACGAGGCACTGAGCATGTGCCGCAGAACTCAGTAGTTTTTAAAGAGAGAAGAGTCATTCGCCAGAGCTGTTTGGACACTGCCTTGCGCCTTCTACTGGGCTCTCCAAGAAGGAGTCAAACGATGTCAGACACCGAGCAGTGTGAGCTCACCAGTGGTCAGGGACTGCACTGGTTACAGGACAGACAGGTCTCTGTGCACTTCTGAAGTGCACACCACAGAGCCTGAGGACTTCAGAGATGGGCCACATTGGGCTCTCTTTTCTAGCCGTGGAAGCTGGAGTTTAGAGGGTGGGCCTCTTAACACAAGCAGATTACCAAAGCTACTGTAAGGCCAATATGTAAAGCAGAGGCTCAGTTTTTGTTTAGATGTACCCTGCAGTAGGCCTCGGGGAGATGACTCCATCAGTAAAGTGCTTGCTGTATGGCCACGAAGACCCGAGTTCCAATCCCTGGCAACCATATAGGAAGCACTGTGGCAGTGTGGGATCCCAGCACTGGGGAGATGGTGACAGAAAGGGCTCACAGGCTAGCTAGTCTGGTTACTTGGGAACTCTAGGTTCAGTAAGAGATTCTGCCACAAAAACGTAAGATCAAGAACAGTTGAGGAACTCATCTCATTCCCACCTCTGGCCTCAAATACACACACACACACACATACACACAAAACACCTATAAACAAACAAACTGTTCACCTTGACTGTGTCAGGATCATGCAAGGCGGTGGAGTAACGCATCCCCATAAATATTTACTTCACATGTAATGTTCCATATTGTCTTATTTGAAACCATGAATAGATTTGTTTTTGTATTTTAAAAATGATTAAAGCAGTTTTGCCGAGAAAATTGGAAAAGAAACACCGCAAAGTTTCCCTGCATTCAACAGGGTCTGCTTCTCACATCGTGATTGTTTTCATCCCTTCTGTGCCTCAGCTAGAAAATGAGGACTGGCTCCCAGGCAGAGAATCAAAAAAACCCAAAGACTGATTTCAGTTCTGGAGAACTTGATGATGTTACAACCCCCAGTGCTAACCACGTCTTCCCATGTGTCACACACAGTTCTTTTGAGTAGCCAGCCCTTCCTCAAGCTCTTTGGAAAGTGCCTTTTGTTAAATGCACCGTCACAAACCAGGCAGTGTATCACCAGCCTCCTCCCTTAGGCTCCAGTCAACCCGAAGACACAAGAATTGTCCTCACGAGCTATAAATAAAATGGCTCTTGGAAGTTAGATAAACTGCCCAAGTTTGTGGAGCTAACAAGAGGCAGGCAAAGCCTCTTGGACCCTGCCCTCCCGGCCTCTGTTGTGCTGGTTTTACCCCTTCAGAAAGAATGCAATCTAATGACGCGTTTCACAGATGATTCCGTAGTGGACTAAAACTCTGTTCTCGATGGCAGCCACATTCTAGGCACCCAAGAAAGGCTCTGCCGTCCAAAAGCATTTCCCAAACTCATCTTCCCTGGAGCAGGATAGTCCCACGAATAGAATCTATCTCCACTGGGTAAGGTGACCCATCTCCTAAGACCCATTTCCTAAGGACAGTGACATTTATCCACAGGTAACATTATCAAACAACATACCATCAGTTATTCAGAAAACACATCTGGCAAGGTCCCAAAGGACTGATGCCTGGGACCAGCATAATTTTATGGAAAGGGCAAAGTGACTGGCAAAAGGTAGGAATGTGTTGCAGAGGTGTTACTGTGGAACTTTGAATAACCTAGGGACATGGGAAAGCCAGATGTGGCAGAGATGTCACTAATAGTATATATATATATATATATATATATATATATTATATATATATATATATATGTCTCACTATCCTGCCAAGCTTGAGCACAGTTACTGATTAGCTCATAGACAGCACAGAGCAGGGAATGTTGTTGTACATGTGGCTCTGTTCCCACGAGTACATAACTCAGCTCAGCTATGAGTTTTACAAACTTTGCTGTGTCAACAGGACCGTGGTGTATCGCACTATGGCTAACTGAATAAAAACTCAGTCCCCATCGTGACACCTAAAGACCCTTATCCCAAGAACTTGCTCAGAGTTCCTCTGAGACTGAGTCAGGAAGGACTTTGGGATATTTGTTTGGGAACATTGCAGCTGGCTTACAAAGGGAAGGGAAATTTCTGAATAGTAAATTTCTGGAAACAATCGGCATTAAAGCAGTGTCTCCTCTCTTACTTAAATGGATGTAATATCTCCTCACAGAAGAAGCGCACGTTGAAGGGCTCCATCGAACTCTCCAGAATCAAGTGTGTGGAGATTGTCAAGAGTGACATTAGCATCCCGTGTCACTATAAATACCCTTTTCAGGTAAGCCCATCAGGACCTGGACCATGGTCAGAATCCTCAGCTCCTGTGAGAGAAAATGGGGAAAGGGTGGCTCTCCCCCTTGCTGAGAGCTTAGACCAAGCCCACAGGAAGGCTTTTGTGTTCTTCGACCAACCAGTGACATTCACTCATTCATTCCACAAAGGCATAGACTCTTGAAGAGGTTCTTGGTTTCCTGTGGTACTGGGGATTGAACCTGGGGCTTTCCACATGCTGTCCAAGCCCCCTGCCATATACTACAGCCCCAGCCTCAAAGAGGTCCTAATTCCTGTTTCTCACCTGGAGTTTCTGAAATTTCACAATCTGAAAAACATCTGGAGATGGTTGTGCTGTTCAAAATAGCAGCCACCTTCGAAAGTGAAGGTTTACATATAAATGATGATGAGAATTAAGTAGTATTAAATAAGTAGTAATTTTCAAAGGGTCAGCAAAATGGCTTAGCAGGCAGGAGCACTTATGTGCAGGCCTAGTGACCCGAGTTCCACCCCTGATCTCAGAAAGAGGGTGGAAAGAACTCCTCCCTCTGAGAGAATTGTCCTCTGACCTCCATATTCAATCCATGATGCACTCTCATGGTGTGTGCGTGTGTGTGTGCTCGAAAACACACACAGTAATAGGGCAAGAATGAAAGAAAGATTGATTGATTTTAAAATTCAGCTTGCCAGTTACTATTTTGGCCCCATTGTAAGTGTTGAGTAGCCACTTGCTACTAGAGAGTGCTGCATTGACAGCACAGGTCAGTGTGCTGTGAAGAAAGCTCCACTGACTGGTAAGTGTACCTTTTAGTCTCTATCTTGCTCACTACCCTTGATAGTTATCCCCTCCCACATCCCAGACGTCTCTCTCGATTGCCCACAAGAAGGCAGATATTCCTAGACTATTTTTCAATGCTGGGAATTGAACCTAGGGCCCTGAGCATACACTAGGCAAGTGTTCAAGCTCTGAGCTCCATCTCCAGCCCAGACAGTCCATTTTTAATGAGTCACAGAGAAGAGCTTTACAAAAAAAAAAAAAATCTAGAAAAGTAGATCCTATGATTATGAAAATCTCTCTCTCTCTCTCCCTCCCTCCCTCTCTCCCTCCCTCCCTCCCTTCCTCCCTTCCTTCTTCCTTTCTGTCTCTTCCCCCTCCCTTCTTTTCTTCTTTTTCATATCACCAGTGTGGCTTAGAACTTGGAATCCTTCTGCCTCAACCTCCCAAGTGCTGGGATTACGGCCGCCCCACCACACTCAGCCTGAGGTGGAAGTTGTAAAAATGAAAGTAAAAGAAAGAACAGAAATTCCCAGTCATTAAATGTGCCAATCACAAATGACTTGAGGGGGGCAGATACTAATGATGTTTCAAAGACCCATGGATGGTTAATAGTTTCCTGCTTTAGAATCGTGCTTGGATTCTACAGCATGCCACCAGTGAGGAAAGGTGCGCTACCACACAGGCTCTGTGCTGGGGAGCTCCTGGTGGATCTTACACTTTACCAAGAATCTTAAGAGAATTTTCAGTCATGTTTGTCATCTAATAACTTACTCTTCCATATGACAGGAAGGTTTCTCTAATGACTGAAAAAAATAAGATCAGATATGTTTATGTTTATACCCACTGGTGGCATAACACCCAAGAGAAGCCACGTACAATCTGGAAGGTCACCCTGATGACACAGCACCCAGGCATTTTGATGAAAAGCACATTGGTTCCCAAGTCACCCAGATTAAATGATGCTAAACACTGAGATGGACCTGACGTGGGTTCCCCATTTCTGGTTGCCCTATTTTTCTTGAATTCTTGTGTACTTCCAGGTCGTGCATGACAACTACCTCCTGTATGTGTTTGCTCCAGACTGTGAGAGCCGGCAGCGCTGGGTGCTGACCCTTAAAGAAGGTAATTAAACTCCTGTGTTGAGTCCCTGGGGCCTTGATCCTGTGCTGGGCTTGGGCTCCATGAAGGATTCTGTGGGCAGCTGGTGTTCAACATTTATCTATTTATTGTTGGTCAGTGTCTATCGTGGGCCCAGGAGCAGCAACAAGGGATTGGCCAATCCAGCTCACCACCTGTTCATGTAAGGCTTCAGGATAAAAACAGTTCCTGTATTTTTAAAACATTTCAAAGGACTTTATAAGCACCCACATGATACCCTTGATTTTGCCTCTTGGCTAGTCAAAACTAAAATATTTACTATCTGGCATTTTAAAACTGTTTGCTTACTCTAGGAGGGTAAAGAGTGAGAGACCCTCTGGTTAGATCACAAGGCTTGATATCCTGCCTCTTCCTTCTGTTCTTGGGCAAGTTCCTAACTGCAGTCTCCCTAGCTGTTAGACAAGATAGGGAAGGGCACGAAGACTCCCTCTGCACAGCTGCAGTGGGTAAAACACTTAGAACTAGCAAACCAAAGCCAGTGCCCAGGAAGCATTAGCTTGTTTGTTTGTTCATTTGTTTTTGAGACAGGGGTTCATGGAACCCATTTTGGCCTCTAATTTGATAAGTAGCCAAGGCTGACCTTGAACTCCTGACCTTCCTGCTTCCATTTCCCTAATGCTAGAATTATAGGTGTGCACCACCATGCCCCGTTAGCTACATCTTCAGCCTCATATTCCCGACAGCATAATTAGAACCCACACAGTGTTCATAATTAGAGCCTACACAGGCTGCTGTGGGTTCTAATCCAGAAAGTGCCGGTTGTTAGTGCTTTACTTGGGCCTTCGTGTGCCTCGGTTTCCTCGGCTATAAAAACTATCTAAGCACAGTCTTGGGGCTGTTGTGAGAATCAAATGAGTGAGGACATGTACCGTGCCTTTAAAATTTCTCACCTGAAAACAGTACCTACTCAGTGTTAGCATGCTTACCCTTTAGCCTGAAGCCCCCCCATGTGTCAGGAGACCTGTCTTCAAGCAGCCATGAGGAGAAAGGAAGCAAGCCCCTTACTATGTCTGGAGCCACGGTACCTTTCTCTGGAAAATAAGGCTAAGTGCTCACTTATAGGGTCAAGTCATTCTCAAATGGGATAGGACCAAGCAAGCACTACACCAACCACAAGTGCTCTCAAGCCCGGTAGCCACGGCTCACAAACAGACACCAGGTCAAAACCAATAAAGAACCCCAGCTGCACTCATTTTCCTGTATCTTATAGTGGGGTTTTGATATGAATTTCAAAACTGGAAAGAGCCCTAGAGATTAACTAACATTGAGGGGTTTCTTGTGTTTCACTAACAGAGTCCTGTTTATTCCTAACAATTTTTACTTCAAAGTCATAAGCCTGGAGGGAACAGAAGCAAATTTAGAGGGCCCAGGGCAGCTCAGTTGGGAGAATACTTACCTACCATGCATGGAGCCCTGGGTTGTAACACCAGCACTATACAGAAATGATATGGTGGTACCTACCTGGAATCCTGGGACTTGGAACATAGAGGCAGAAGATCTGAAGTTTAAGTACATCCTCAGTTTTAAGGACATGAAACCTTTTCTTAATTAAACAAACAAACAAACAAACAAAAAAGCAAAATTGCTGTCATTCAAAATGAGAGAGATGGAAATCCCTGCCCTCCCAGCTTTCCCCTTAGTCTCTCCAGGCTTCACTATAGAGCCCACTCATCCAGTTGATGGCATACTGGGGAAACTGAGGCTCAGAAAAGAGTTCCCCATGCTACAGACACACATAGCTAACTGGAAGCAAATACAGAAAAGAAGCTAGATCCGCTGTCATTGATGGTCCCTGAGTAAACAACCTCTGGGGTTGCCTGACTGTTCCGGTTAGGACTCGGGGTACGCCTGGAGGTCAGTCTCAGGGAGTGAGAAGATGGGTGATACTTGATCAACTGGCCTAGAAATGAGTCCTTGGTTGCTACCAACTCTTTCAGAAACAAGGAATAACAACAGCCTGGTATCCAAGTATCACCCTAATTTCTGGATGGACGGGCGGTGGAGGTGCTGTTCCCAGCTGGAGAAGCTTGCAGTGGGCTGTGCTCCCTACGACCCAACCAAGAATGGTAAGACTTTGAGAAAGAGATAAAGAGGAAACCATTTCAGTTTCCCATGAACAGAGGTCATTAGAGATGGACAGCTAAATCCTCTGATTCCAGAATTCTCATTGGGGCACCTCTGTCTACCACCACCCCTTTCATGCTTTTCCATGTTAAAAATGATACACTAGAAGTGTGGTCATTGGTCAACCATCTATACTACCTAGGAGCTAGTTATAGATATAATATATATGGCCCTGCCTAGTCTACTAGATCAGAAGGTTCGTGTTAACAATATCCATGGGGGACTGGTAGATGCAGTAAAATTTGATGAGTACTTCAGTAACCTGTTGGAGAATTTGACCGGTCTTAGATTTTTTCTTTTTTGTAGCCCTAGCTGTCGTGGAATTCATTCTGTAGACCAAGCAGGCTTCAAACTCACAGAGATCTGCCTGCCTCTGCCTCCCAAGTGCTGGGATTAAAAGTGTGTGTCACCACTGCCCAAGCTGTCTTCTTAGATCTTAAAGTATAGAGACAACCTTAAGTACACAATATTTATTTTCGTTTAGTGACATCACACCATGCATATGTCTAATTATATAATTCAACTCTCAAGGCTTAAGAAAGAGAGAAAAAAAACTTCTCTTAATTTTAACTCTGGCTTCTTCCTTCCTGATCCTTGCCTTTGACTTACTTAGTCTCAGAAAAGGAATCCATAGTCTAAATGCAAAGTAGAAACCAAAAAAAAAGTTTGTTCTTGGTTTTTCCATCAAAAGCTTAGTCCTGGGGTATAGACTGTGTCTTGATTTTTATCTAATGCCCCGGTGACTTGGAAGCCTCCACCTCACACTAACTGTCGCTCTACTCAAGTGCACTTCACAACATCGTACTTTGCTTCTTCACAGCTGTCTCAGATGAGGTCAAAGAAATGGATAACCTTGAAAAGTTCAAGGTCACACAGTTAGAAAAGGATAGAAAGGATTAACTGCTGTACTTGCGTTTTTCTCATCTCTCGGCCTCTCCTACCACTGATACTGTTTCTCCCTCTGTGGTTTTTACTGCCCTAACACAAGGCGGATATAACACATAGTTGGGTTTTCCATGGCTTCCTGAGTCACAGACTCTCCGCACCACTTTAGAAACCACGGCTTTTCACCTTGCACTTGGGAAAGAATCAAGGTCATCAGTCTGCTGACCTGCATGAATAATATTTCGCATTGTGGAGGTCTGTACCCACTCCTTGGTGCTGTTGATTCTGCTTGCTGTATCTGAGCAGAAAGAACAGAAAGTTTGGTTGTGTGGATCTCCTTACAGGGTTGGTAGGATGCCTGGCTCCTGAGGGGAAGCCCTCCCAGAGTCAGAGCTGGTCTCTGATTCCTTCCAAGGGTACGTCTTTGAATACTAGGAGAAGTCACCTGGTGACCTGGGGCCCTAATGTCCTCAGTGCTAAAGTGGTATGAGAGAAGTCTCAGAACCCTAAGGTGATGTAATCCCCCACTGGATTCCCTTCTAATCTGCTTCCATATCACAGTTGTCACCATATAGGTTGCAGTGTTCATCAGCAGGGTTCATAGGTTTTTCCTCACCCTGAGACATGAGGCTGGGGTGCTACAAGTGGTTGAGTAACTCACTATGACTACCCTTGGGAGGGCTGGTCTTTGCAAGCTCCTCCACGCTGTCCCCAGTAGCTGAACAGCTCTCAGCCATGGCCATGCATGTGGGGTGCAGCCATTGGGCTGATAACTTGGCTTTTGCACAGCAACCCACTGCCATCTCTTCTGACTTCAATAGCACTGCTCCCCATAGTTTTAGCAGGATGGCAAGCAGTTCTGAGAAGCACACTTCACTGTGCACATAGCACATCATCTTCCTGGGGTAAAGGCTCATAAGATTCCTGGTGTTGAATACATCACTAGTCTATGAGCATAGGACTTCAGAATTAAAAAAAAATAGTCCTAGCCACATCCTTTTTCTTGTGTAACTTTATGTGTTCCTTAACTTCTCAGAGCCTCTTAGGTAATTTCATCATCAACAGATAGAATAATGGACCACTACTTTGAGTGACTGTTAGGAAACTCATTAGACTGTTAGAAAACTCTTAGCTCATTGCCAGCCTTTAATGAGCTCTTAGTGAATGGTAACCGAGTCCTTGAGCTTTTCTTATTTGTGATGAAGGCATCTGAGTCTGAGATCAAACAGCATCTGAGAAACAGCAGAATGGTTGAGAGGAAATGACCTAGCAACACACATTTCTGCCATCATAGCCAGTCCTAACTACACAGAGGGAAAAAGGGAACAGAAAGAACAAGATCACCATGGAAAGAGAAAGTGGCCAGTCACAGATAACGAGGCAGAGAAAGGGCTCATTCTGGTCATGCTAGGGTTAATCCAGTTTCGTGGTCTAGATCCCATGCTAAATATAAACCAGATGTGACCCCCACACACACTGTGTGTGTGTGTGTGTGTGTGTGTGTGTGTGTGTGTGTGTGTGTGTGTGTGTATGTGTCTGTGTGTCTGTGTGTTGCTTGTGATTAAACCTGTGGTTCTTGGATACAAATGATCTACCATTGAATTTTTAATAACCCAACCCAGAAGCCAGAGTTGTAGTTTTATAAGATTTCTTTGTCTGTTCTCTGTATACACAAGCCAATAGGATTGAGCTCCAATGTCCACATATGAGTCTTATCTACCACATCCATGACATGAGCTATTTTCAATTTACCATAGTAGGGATGAAAGCCTTCCAGCCTGCTTATACAGAGCATTCTCTTATCTCCAGTGCTTTAAAGAGATCTTTGTACTGAACTACAAGCTGTGCACATACCCTCATGCCTTTCACACTCTTCTCTCCCCCCCTCACTCTCTCTCTCTCTCTCTCACACACACACAGACTTTTGGTCCATTTCAAGGCCTGGCCTGTGATGTGTATGACATAAGAAATATGGCCCATAGATCAACTAAGAGATAAAGATGAAGGATCACATAGGGATAAGGAAGGAGAGAAGAAGCAGGAAAGATGAGAGCTGAGTGAAAGGAGACATGAAGACACAAATAAGAGAGAAAGAGAGAGATCAATTTGAAGGTGTGTAGTTGGAGTGAGGTATCGAGGCCATATATTTAAATGCCTCAAGACAACTAAAAGCAATATCAGCCCACTCAGAAAGCACAGAGTCCTCCCACCTCATCAAACCCACAGTGGCATCAGGAAGGTAGTGAGTCACTGTCTCTGAGTCACATATTCCCACTCCTGAGCTCAGAAGGTAACATGTATTCATGGAAGTCTCTACCTGCAGAGAAGAGCCCAAATCTTGGCCCCTCTCCAGTCAGGGGATACAGAAGAAAATCCCAAAATTCTGACTTTCGGAAGTTTCTAGTATCCTCTATTAAAGGGGATTGGAAACTAGCAAGTGCAAGAGATAAAAGACAGGTTCTACCAAAGTTGATTCCAGTGTCTCTGTTTCATCATCTCCTTCTGCCTCTTTCTCTGTCCCTCTCCTTGGGCCCCCTTTTCTCTGAAAGGCTGGGGTTTCACATTCATTTTCTTTCTCTGTTTTTCTTGTTTCAGCTTCAAAGAAACCTCTTCCTCCTACTCCTGAAGACAACAGGGTAAGTGAGGTGGGCTTGTGTGCTGTAAGCCCAACTGTGGTCTCTGTCTGTTAGGTCTGTGTACTTGGGTAGACAGCTATTGGGGTATATTTAACATATTGGATTTGGGGGTGCTGTGTAGTGCAGTGCTTCTCAACCTACCCAATGCTGTCACCCTTTAAAACAGTTCCTCATGTCGTGGTGACCCCCAACCATAAAATTATCTTCATTGCTATTTCATAACTGTAATTATGTTGCTTTTATGAATCATAATGTAAATATCTGGTATGTGTCCATTGTGAAAAGGTCGTTTGACCGACCCCCGAAGAGATCAGGACTCACAGGTTTAGAACCACTAATTAAGTGGGTCTGTCAGTCACTAAAAGGACCACTAAGGTTCTGAACCACCACCTTGCTATACACAGTCCACAAACACTGGTACCAAGCTATTTTTATGCCTCACCATAGAGCACTCCAGAGACAAACTCCTGATGATACTTTATATATTCCTAAGTACTTCCAAATTTAGCAAACCAAGTATCAGGTAGTCTTAAGGCTTTCCCCAAGGCTACTCAGGTACTACTGGAGTTTCAGGTGTAGGGATTGGGAAATGATTGTTCTCTAGATATGAGTCATAGACTTCCAGCATCAGCCACACTGGAGAGCATGTAAGGATGCAGAGCCCTAAGAACACACCCAGATCCACTGCAGCCATAACCCTGGGGGAGAGGCTCTTTATCTGCATACTAATTAGTTCCTGTGATTCTGAGATATACTCAAGTTTGAGAAGCACTGCTCTGTGGTAAACTGGTTTACAAGGCTTGACCTAGAACTAACTCTGGAGAAGAAAAAATAATGAAATGATCAGCCTTCACATTCTGGCCATGTTAACATCAGTGCTCCCATTCGGTGGCTCGACCTCAGAAACTTCCACTTTGTCCCCCTCATGCTTCCTCCTGAAAAGTGAGCTCTGATTTTCACTCCCAGCCAACACAGCAATGTCTCAAAACTGGCAGCATCCTCAGAGGTGAAGCTAAATCCTCCAGCCTCTTCTCAGCTGACACTGAAACATCACAGCAGAGGCACATTGTTGCAGAAAACCGGGTGTTTGCTGCTCTCTTTAACCTTCTGAGCATTACTACGACAGCCTCCTAGCAGCTGAGGCTTGGAAGCTCACCCAAACCCACTGTTCTCTCTGAAGTTACCCCATTCCTCCCTTGCCCTCAATGTCAGTGAAAGTAAAGCCAGAACATGCTGCTTGTCCATCATTCTTCCAAGTCCACCATTGGGACTTAGGGCTCCTTGGAGATGCAGTGTTTTGTGAGCACTTTCATCAAAGGGTTTGGAGCCCTCCATGTCGTCCACATGTCTAAAACCATTGCAATGTTTCTCTCATTCCTTGCCACTTGAAGTCATTTCTGTCTTCCCCTTCTTACCTGCAGGACAGTGCATCTCAGGTTGTCATATAGAGAAACAATATTTAGTGCCATGTTTTCAGACCTTATGCTCTGCCCAGCTTCATTTCTCTTGCTGTTGTAAGATAACCTTACCAAAAGCAGCTTAGGGGAGGAAAGAGTTTATTTGACTTAAACTCCAGGTCATAGTCTATCACTGAGGAAAGTTAAGGCAGCCACTCAAGGCAAGAACTTGTAGGCAGGCTTGATTGCTAGTCCACACAGCCTTATCTTCAACCCACTTCAAAGCAAAGGACATGTGAGCAAAACCACAGATGCGTGTTACCTAGCTAGCTTTCTTATGTTTTTCAGGGCTACCTGCCTAGGGAATGGCGCTGCCCACAGTGAGCTGGGCCCTCCTACATCAACAACAAGGCAATCCTTCACAGACATGCTCATAAGCCAATCTGATCTAGGCAATTCCTCAATTCTCAATTCACTTCTAAGATAATTCTTCATTGTTATCAGGTTGATAGCTAGGGCTAGCCAAGATTTGTTCTATCTGAGGAAGACTGTGGAGTTCCCTCCAGTGGAACAGTGTAGTTGTTGTTAGTCAAGATGGAGGATATCAATGGTCATAGAACCCATAATCACAGGCTTTCTATCCTGTGGGTACACATGAGGTCAGGTCCAGATGTCTAAACCTGAGTTATTTCCAGTTCTCTCATCCACAGAGCTCAGCACATCATATCAGGTCTAGTTAACCCAGAAGAGCTTCCTAAGGGAACATAAATGTGTCTGCTTGTGCCCTTCTCCCTGGCTCCCAAGCAAGTAACCCCCCTCCCCTTTTTTTTGCCCTTCTGCCTGAGCTGTAAGGTCTCTCAGCATTGTGGAGCTCAGCTCACCTACCAAGAAAGCTCCTAGGGGCCAAAACTATTCTTAGCCATGCAGTAGAGTGACCAAGAAATGAACCTTCATCTACTACAAGTCTCTTCTACATACCCAGGGCCTCAGTTTGTCCTTCTTGAGCCTTTGGCCATCGTTTTCTACAATGCCAACTCTTGATTTAATCTAGTGATTCTCAACCACATCATACCTAATGCCCCCATTTTATGAGAAATGTTTTATAAAGATCCTTCTGTTACCCTGAGGGGAAATCCATTAAGTAGGGGCTAGTGAGATGACTCAGCAGTAAAGAGCAATGACTGCTCTTTGAGAGGATCCAAGTTCTGTTCCCACACCGTACTGGATTACTCACAGCCAGCTGCCTGAAACTCCAGCTCCAACTGATCTAATGCTTTCTCCTGGCCTCGGAGATTGCCAGTACTCATGTGGCATGCATACAGATAGATCACACACACATGCATAAAGAGAACAGAAAATAAATATTTTCTAATAAATCCTAAATAGTACAACCTATGTAAACAAATACCTCTAAAGAGAATCAAGAAATATATTGTAATATTGAAAACAGAAAAAATAGAATAGATTGTATTTGTAAATGATAAATACGAACTATAAGTGTATGGGAAGTCATGATGAAATAAACCACTGCCAATCTCATTGACAGAACCCACTGTATTTGGCAACTTAAGTGCAATAGATATAGGGATGTTTTAACTGATAGTCCAGTTCTAGTGTTTCCATGAGTGGTAAGATTTTCCAGAATAACAAACAATTCGCCAAAGTGTTCTAAATTAAACCAAGTGTAAGTGCCCTCAATGCATAGGTAGTGACACTCCTGAAAAAACTGGCCCTTTGTGTTGGGTAGAAGTGGGATCTAGCCTTTGGGTCTTTCTGAATAGTGTAAAACTCCAATGAGCTATCCATTGTGCAACAGAGGCCCCTCGTGTATTATAACTCTGTGCTGGGTTTTTCCCATGTGCATATCTATTAGGACTTTCAGGAGTTGGAAAGTCTGTGAGACACTGCAGAACATTTTGCATTCTTGGCTTGCCCTTTAAATATCTGATTGCCCCACTATGTGTTCTACATAATCCCTGGGAAGTGTACCATCATCATCTGAATCTCTGCCCTAGCCTTTTGCCTTTTTCTTTTAAAGGTTAATCAGGGAGTTGAATCTACAGTAACATGAACAACACATCACTTTGGTCCCTTCTTCAGGTGGCTTGAACACATTTTATCTATGAGTTAGTTCTATGCATGGACTCAGGTCCACAGGCTCTTAGCTCTCTGGAGGACCCAGCCCACCACCTTATTTCAAGCTCCATTAATATCCAGACTTTAGTGTACTTGGAGAATGTTTGACTTTTCAACACTACATCATCTTCTAACTAGTAACTCAATCTTTTCCCATATTTACCCTGTTCCTAAATCTGTCACTCAGTTCTCAGGTGTGCTCATCTTGATCTCTGACAGTTGTTTGTCTTATGGGCTGTTCTTCATGTCATTAATATCTTATGCTAGTTGAAATATGACATGGGACAGAGGCATAGGCCAAGGTTTCTGCAAGAGGAGGAAAGGAGCCATATGTTACTATGGAGGAAACATTGAGATGAATTCTCTGGGAATGGTCTATGTCTATTCCCTGCCATGGGGTCTAATTCCCCGTTCTGAATAAAACCCTTGGTGAAATGGGCCCTTGAGGTCCTGCTAGCCTCTGATTTGATGGATCTGGGCAAACCCATGTTTCAGATTAGCCAACATAGGAACCAATAGATTTCTGTGAAAAGTGAATGGCTTCTTTGAATTCACTGGGGTCAGCTTCTACCTCTTAGAATGCAGGAAGTGGGGACTGCTGCTGTGTGTATCTGTTCAGTTCCACAATTTTAACTCATACAGAATGCTTATTTGATGAAAGCAGCTGCCTCTGCAAATGATCCCAGTGGATAGAGGGAACTGACAGGTTGACCTAACCTAAATCCAGGATCTCACTCCCTGCTTGTGTCTTTGCTTAGTTTTGTTGTCTCTTCCCCAGCGGTCATTTCAGGAACCTGAAGAAACCCTGGTCATTGCCTTGTACGACTACCAAACCAACGATCCTCAGGAGCTCGCCCTGCGGTGTGATGAAGAGTACTACCTGCTGGACAGCTCCGAGATCCATTGGTGGCGGGTTCAAGACAAGAATGGGTAAGGCAAGCGCATGGCTACTGTGGGAACAAAACAACGTGGGAAGGAATGTCCCATCTCCTCCCATGCCCTGAGGCTGGGCATGGATGTTTCCACTGCCATACCTACTCCCTGCACCTCATTTTAAGCCACTGTCCTCATCTTGTCTAAATGCCTCTCTATTTTTCACTCACTCTGTTATGTTCTTGTGTTTTTAAATACATTTTAAATATACCACATTGTGATGTAAGTGGAAAGAAAAGGCACGTAAAGATGACACAGAGCAGCGGTCATGTTAGAAAGTCTCAGATGGCACCCAAGACTCCATTATGAGAGCAGTCATTAAATGATGTATGGACACAACAAAGTTCTGCAAATACTAATGACCTACTGTGGGGTTTGGATGAAAAACAACTCACAGGTCCTCGTCTAATATGAAACAATTACTGTAACCAATATTCTTATAGACTAATATCAAGTGTTAATATTATGAAGTACCATGTGTACTGTGTGCACCATCATGTTGGTGTTTATGGGAGTTAAACCCAAGTCCTCTGCAAGAGCAACAAATGCTCTTAACCACTAAGCCATTTCTGCACCCCCTCCTGTGTTATTTTGAACAAAGTTTGAGAGAAGACCAGGCATTGTTTATGTAGCATGACAGTCTTTTAGGTGCATAAATATATGTATGTGCACATATATCCCAATTCTAACTATAAAAAGGTTGAGTTATTGTAAGCTATGGTAAAATATCATAGTATATGATAGTTTAATTTTACCAAATTCACATACCCCCCAACAAGATTCGAGAAACGCTAACCCTGGCTATTATTAAGCTTTGAGAGTATGGAAGAAGGATATCTTTTTGTTCATCTTTTTTGTATGTTTGCAGAACTGGAGACATTTTACATGTAATCAAGTTTAAATGCTCATTTCACTGGTTAAAACTGGAAGCTAAGAGAGTTGAAGGGACTCCTTACCAGCTTTCTGGTGCTGAGGGGTGAATTCAGAGCATCTTCAAGATCTACAAAGCTATCACAATGTAAAAGTGTTCAGAATGTGGATTAATTTTGCCATGTTGTTTCATTTTCCTATTACTAATTCCAACTCACTTGTGGCACTTCATCTTGGCATTCAGCCTGACCTTGACCTTTGTTTTTAATTTTATACAGGGTCTCATACTGTACCTCAGGCTGGCCTGGAACTCATAGCTATCTTCTTGCTTCAGCGTCCTCAGTGCTAAGGTCACAGGCATAGGTCAAAGGGCTCAACTCGACTTTATCCTTTTTCTCCTGGTTCTTTATCCGAAGATGCTCAATTAAGGAGATTTTAAATCTAAACATGTATGGCACCAACTGGGAACAGCTTTTAAAGACCTGTGGTTGGAAAGATGGGCTTTTATATCTTAATTATTTTGATTTCCTTACTGAGAAATGATGGCATAAAGTGGAAATTTACTAATTATCACAGAAATTAATTATAGAAAATACAATTTGAAAGGTATTTTTTTCCAGTAGAGGAAATTTCATGTTGAAAGCAGGCAGGAAGCAGAGCCTTGTAAGTAAAATAGCCATGTGTTATTTATTTTATTTTATATTTTTGGTGAGCATGTTGCTTTCAACCAAGCATATACCTTTGTTACTTTTATCAGCAATCTTATTTCAATTTCTTGTGTCTTGTCAAAAATGCCAAATACTATGAGAGAACTATTCTTAAATGATAGCCATAGACTAAATCTATTAAATGAAGATATGAAAATCACTTCTCTGCTAACTGGAACACTTGTTTTCCTTTTTACAGGCATGAAGGATATGCACCAAGCAGTTACCTGGTAGAAAAATCTCCAAATAACCTTGAAACCTATGAGTAAGATACTGTACTTTTTTGACTCACTTATTTGTGTATTATTTGTTTGTCTTGTTGTTGGTTGGTTGGTTGGTTGTTGGTTGGTTGGTTGGTTAGTTGTTTGGTTCTTTGGTTTATTGAGACAGGGTCTTATTGGTTAGCCTTGGCTGGT
The DNA here is from genome assembly GCA_021653895.1 of Mastomys natalensis. Taxonomy (NCBI): domain Eukaryota; kingdom Metazoa; phylum Chordata; class Mammalia; order Rodentia; family Muridae; genus Mastomys; species Mastomys natalensis. Next base: position 765,004 of record JAJTUV010000870.1, read on the forward strand.
CTGGAATTCACTATGGAGACCAAGCTAGCCTAAATCTCAGAGATTGGCCTGTCTCTGCGTCCTAAGTCTCCTAAGGCATACGCTACCATTCCCTGCTATGATTAGTTTTATTTTTGTTTTTTTTTTTTTTTTTTTTAAGAACAATGGTACTAAGTTTTTCTTCCTAAGTCAAGCATAAATTATTGGTTGGCTATAAAAGTGTCCAACAGGTCCCCCTTTTTTTGGCCTGCTTTCTTTTCTTCTAGTCTCTGATCACTAAAACAGTAAGGGTTTAGCTCAAATAAGAGAAAAAGTGAATGTGGTTAGTACATACCTTCTCCTTTTATAATGGGATGGTTCTTAGGGGCCTGGAGAAGAGTCTGTAGAAGAGAAGTTCCTGGGAATCCCAAGTGTTGGTGTCACTTGGGAAGGAAAATCCTCGTGAATAATCGATAATATATCAACTGACTTCAAACATGATTAAAAACAGTATTGCCAATATCAGAACAACATTCAAACCCACAAATATTCAGTATCTGCTTAGGCTGTGCTAAATGTTTATTATTAAGCTATCACTTAGAAAACAGTTTATGGGTTCAATTTTAGTGGAAATATCAAATGTTTGTTAGATAAAATTTGAGAGAGCATATAAAATACCCACCTAGCTTGGAAGCTGGAAGGTCTATACCTACCACTTAGCTCTTGTTTCTGAATGGCATTCTCCACTAAAGAGAACTGTGATTTCTGGATGCAGGGGAGAATCCAGGATTGAAGCAAGGAAGGAGCAAGATGAACTTGGAATATCTTCTTGTACTAAAAAGTAAAGAACTAATTCTTTTTTTTTTTTTTTTTTTGAAATTTTGTTTTGGTAATTTAATCATGTCAAACAGGCACAGCAGAGAGGTGGGTTTTTGTTTTGTTTTGTTTTTTAAGAAAGCTCCTACTGGCCAGACTAGAACAGTTTAGTACCAAAATAAAGAAGAATAGTAGTAGACTATAACTCATTGAACAAAATAATAAATAGATTTATAGGTAAGCAAATAACTATAAGACAAAATTCTTTCTTAGGAGAATACCAACTGATGGAGGCAGAAGGCTGACATAGCTTGAAGACCAGCATTTGTAGTTCAGAGTGTCAGTTCTGTCAATGAATGTTGCAAACAGGGAGTAAGATATCATAACAGTAGTATATTTATAGGCTCAAAGTATCACTTCCTAAATCAATTGTAACTACAAAATAGAGCTAACTGGTAGACCCCATCTTATGATCAACATTCATCTCAATATGGATTCAAATGTTGCCAGTTATCCCTGCTCCAAAACATGCACAGTATTAGTTTAATAATGAGGATACAGTAGCAAGCCCAAATTAAGGAATATTTCTATAAAATATTGCCTTTATTCTCAAAAGCAATTAAGTATGATGAAAGCCACAAAGGGCTGAGAAATTGAAAATTTCTGTTAAAGGAAATGAAGGAATATAGTGAGTAAATGCTCAAGTAATCCTGGACTGGATCTATAACCCCAATTTTGATAAGGCCTGCAAGTAGGCAATATATAGACACATATATATTAATATATATATTAAAATTCATGGAAACAAACCACGGAGTACATAGTAGTAAAAGTCTGCTCTCAAGTAACGCAGGAAAAGTACACCAGGGCTGAGAGATGGCTCAGTGGGTAGTGCCTGTTGTTTACTGATGACAGTGTTCTGAGTTTGATTCCCAAACGTGCATAAAGATGAAAGGAGAGGACTAGCTCCACGAAATTGTCCTCTGACCTCCGCACTCATACACCATGATGAGTGTGCAACACACACACACTCCATAAACACACAATAATAAAGAAATAGATAAATAAGATGATTAAATATGCCTATCCATATGTCTAAATTCTCTACAGAGAGTTCTAAATACGTAAGCATTCAGTCACTGGTTCATCTAGTTTGAAATTTTTCAAACTTTATTATTATTGTGAACACAAGAGTGTGCTTGTGTGTTCCGTGAAGGATATGTGGAAGTCAGAGGGCACATTTCTGGAGTTGGTTCTCTTCTTCCACCTCTGTGATCCAGGAATTGAACTCATACTGTCTCAGCGATGGCTTTTACTTGCTGAGCTGCCTTGCCTGCCTTGAAATGCAGAGTTATGGATCCTAGTCCTAGTGGGTACAGTCACAAAACACTCCCCTACCTAAGGCTCAGTATAAGAGATGAGGCAGAAAGATAGTAGGAACCAGAATAGTTGGGAGTTTACTGTGAGACCGAATCTCCTCATATTGTCAGAAGCTGCGCCCATAAAGTCTCACCAGCACGAGCTCAACCATGAGCTGAACAAGGATGACACCAGTGAGCATGTCAAATCGTATGGAGAGATGCCCACAAGGCCTCAATGCTACACAAAGAACCAGGGGCAACTGAGGAAAGGGCAAGCACATTGATTGGTTGTCCAGTGCCAAATGGTCAACCCTGAAAACATACACACAGCGTTAGACACACTGAAGAGATTTTTAGTTAGGATGAGGTACAATAACATTAGTGAAAAAAGAGGCTTTGAATCTGAAAGAGATTAGGGTATATGGAGGGGTTTGGATGGAGGAGAGGGGAGAAATGTTTTAATTAAATTATAATCTCAAAAATTAAAAGAGGAAGAGGAGAGAGAGGGAAAGAAGGAAGTAAGGGAGAGAGGGAGGGGAAGAGGGAGGGAGGGAGGAGGGAGGGAGGGAGGGAGGGAGGGAGGGAGGGAGGGAGGAAGAAAGAAGGAGAAAGATAGCTAACTGTAACTGTGAGCCTGGGAATAAGCTAATAAGCAGCATTCCTCCATGGTTTCTGCTTCAAGCTCCCCCTTGAGGTTCTGCCTCGGCTTCCCTCAATGATGGACCTAAAGATGAATAAACCCTCCCACAAAAATAAAAAAAAAAAATAGTACTTATTAAATATAAAACATCAGAGAAGAAAGGTATGAGATAACCAGAACCTCTGCTAACTCATTAGGACTAGATGGCCAATATAATGATTTCTGCAATCTGAATAGATGCCAGGAACTAAGTACTATCGTTTTCTTAATAGTGTCTTTCACTATTTTGATCAAATATGTGTGAATAGCCCTTCGCAGGGCTGAGAGATGATTCATTCTTTCCAAGCATGTTTGTGCTGAGATGAAACACAGATGAGAGATACTTAGCTGAAATAATTGTTTTATAGTCACTGCCTTTGAAGGAAAAAAAAAAATAGTTGTTTATTTCAAAGGACTGCTTGGCTGAATAGCTATGTTTGTCTTGGCCTTTAATCAAAATCCCTTTGTTTATGATTCAAGAAGCAAATTTGAAGCCTCAACAAAATAAAGCAGTAGGGAACTGATGGCCCCCTGAGGGCAAATGAAAGCGTATCCCCGCTACCTGACCTGATGGGATTTTAAGTCATTTTCATAGTAAAGAGCATACGGTCTGTGTGCCAGTGTGTGCCATGTACTACCAGCTTGCAGTTCCTGGCTTATGCTATCCCAGCTAGAAAATGATATAATGTAGGAAATGTTCTGATATTTAATATATACCTCGATATAGGAAAGCTATCCATACGTTTTATTCTTTAACTCAATTTTGATGACTTTAAGGTGAGTTTTGCATAAGAACTCAAAATATACCACCTGCTAAGGTATCATGGGTTGATAACTGGATTCAGGTTTTCTGCCTTAGCCTAGAAGCAGAACCTTGAACAAGTTTCTACTAATTCCTGGGAGTGGGTTCCATGACCTACAATGTATCCTGAAACTGCATGTAGTTCTGAACTCAGTACATACTATGCTTTTTTTTTTTTATCTACATACAACCTATAGGAGAGCTTACTTTAAATTAGATACATTAACACTAATGGCTAGTGATGAAATAGAAGTTATGTCAATATACTACCATAAAATTGCCATCATAACTTCTCTTGCACAGAGTACACTTGAACACAAACACAGCAATACTGTGTCACTATATCTGGTGACCCACACAGCAACAAAGCGACTAATAAGTAGGTATTGCATGTAAGTGGACTGGCTGTTTCAAGGGTGACTTATACCCTAGATGATTGTCATGAGATTTCATCATGCTATTTAGAATTGATAATTTCTAGAATTGTCCATTTTGTATTTTCTGGGACGTGAGTTGACTATGGGCAACTGAAATCACAAAACAGCAAAACTGCAGAAGAGAGGCTACCGTACCTCACCCTCTGTGAGCTTTGATCCCTCCTCTGGTAAAGAAAGGATCAGAGGAGAGACAGAGGCAAGCAAAACACTGCACTGCAGACATTCCTTCACTCCCTTGCACACTGAACTCGAGCAGACCTCGGTCTATGAGAGTGACACTGTTGTTTGCTGAACCCAGACCTGATTCACACTTTAGAGCACAGCTCCAGCAACCCATATGCATTGCTTGGAGCTTGGATGGGATGAAGCACACTTGCTGGCATCTGGGAGCCCATGAGGTGTACAGTCTGCTCTGCCATGCAGTGTTTTAAAAGCTCAACGGAACCCCCTGGTTCTCTTCTTCTTGGATGCTCTCAAGTAGCTAAACAAGTTTTGGAGACGCTATTTCTTTCCCACCTAGAGCCTTTCCTGCATTTATTAAGTTCCAAAAATAAATTGTCAACTGATGATCATTCTCCCTTTGCTGCAGGCTTTCTGGCCCAGAAATAAAACCCTGTAGGCTTCCTTTACCAGGAAGTAACTTATTATGTCAGCCTTCATGCTTCTAAAGAATTATTATCCAAGTACTAGAGAACTCTGAAAGTTACTGGCTAAGGCACTTATTCATGTTTTGGCTTATGTATCTTATATATGATAGCACATGTTCATTTGGATACTTTAAACTATCATTAAGGGCTGGACTGAGAAAGGATGGGTGAGTAAGGGGCTGCAGAAGAAATGTGCTGAGCTTGCACATCCCCGCGGGACTACTGACCAACTTGCATGTCTGCACATCCTACTGCCGGGCTGTTGATATCATTCATGTACACACATGCATGGACAGTGAAGAGCCTGCATGGCCATTTCCTGCCTTTCTTCTTCTTAGCCCTGGGGGAGCCCCTTCTCCCCCATTGCACTTTCTCTTACCTAAGTGATTAGGATGGTCAAGATATGTCTCCACATTGTAACAAGATTCAAAACCTTTGTTCTTGAAAATGATTCTTGTTTTTGCCACTTATTAATTACACTCATGAATTACAAAAACTGCAAAAAGTCTGGGGGCCTAATCTTAAGAAAAAATATGACAACTGTTTTCAAAGGATACTTGCTAAACTTGCAAATTAGTATTAACGTTTTTTATGGCTGCCTATCACCCTCCTACCTACAGCCACCCACTGACATATGAAATGGGGGAGGTGAATGTCTTCTACAAGACCATCATGGAAAATTTCCAACTTGCACAAAAGGAGAGAGCATAGTACAAAGAAGGCCCTGAAACTCAGCTTCAGCAATTACTAGTCTGATGCCAACTCTGGCTTCATTCTTTTTCTTCTCCAGAAGAAACCTGACTACCTGGAAATGGTCATGGCTTTCCTTTTGACTTGGAAGGCACTGATAAAAACAGAAAGCAAACACATGACTTTTGAACATCATCTTTTTAAGTAAGAGATGAGGTTTTCAAACTGTGACCCATGACTTGTTTTTGGCTTTCAGGTGGTACAATAAAAGCATCAGCCGAGACAAAGCTGAAAAACTTCTTTTGGACACAGTGAGTATCTGCGTCCTGACTAAAAGAAATTGTACGGTTTCCAGCCATGTTATGGTTATGCTGGTGTGGTGGATTCCTGTGTTGGTTTGGCAACGGCTTTCATGTCTGAGGACAGGTATTCTGAGAATTATTTCGGCCAGACAGCACAGGAAAGGAGGCCCACGGGAAGCGCTAGGCTTGGGTGCTAACAATGGATGCTGCCATGACCTTGGCTTCAGGAGGTGCTCTGCTTTTCCTTGTCTCTGGTACTCAGGAATGGATTCTGCCTAAAGGGCCTGTAGTTTACAGGAATCCTACAGACTTTTCACCTACAGTTTCTTCTCTGAAGCCTTTGTAGTCTGGATGAGAGACTGACATCACCCCAGGATCTTAGAGTTAGGGGAAAGAGGGCTAAGCCTAAAGGAAGCATGATAAGATGTAATGTGTACCCCTGTTCAGGTCTCTGTTCTGCCCTCAGTTCAGTGGGTGACTGTGGGGATTTCTCTTCTGCCTTCTGGGCCCCCATTTGTCAGTGAGGACAAACTGAACATGGGAGTACATCGGATGCCAGTGACCTGTTAACCCCAATGGATACTGCCCCTGTGTGCTCTTGGCCCTGAGCAGTTAGACACTACCATTGCACCTGGACCCCAAGACTCACTGAATGGTTACAAGTGACTGGAAGGGAGACCAGGATCAAAGGCATCAGAAAGTATACCCATAGCAGGAGGAACCGAGCTGAGTCCTTCTTGAATGCTCGTGTCTCCTTGGTTCTCGGCAATTAATCATCCCTGTGGTTCCCAATAGACCCCGTATCTGAATTGCTGCTGGTGTTTAAAATGCAGATTCTCAGAGCCCTGTGATGTGGCTTAGTGGGTTTAAGGTTATCCCATCAAGCCTGACAACCTGGGTTCAATACCCAGGACCTGCACGGTGGAGGGAGAGACCTGACTCCCACAGTTGTCCTCTGACCTCAGCATGCCTACCTTGGTGCATACATCCTGCTCACACACACACATAAAATAGATAAATGTAACAAAAATACGGATTCTAAGATTCCATGGCAGATCTGTAGAAACAGGACCTCCAAACAAACCTAAATTTTGTTTTCTCTCCCCCCACCCATTTGTTTGGTTTGGTTTTTCAAGACAGGTTTTTCTATGTAGCCTGGCTGTCCTGGTACTCTTTCTCTATACCAGGCTGGCCTCAAACTCAGGGACCCACCTGTCTCTGCCTCCTAAGTACTGGGATTAAAGGCGTGCTCTACCATCACCTGGCTCCTTATTTTTATGAACTGGATTTGGACATAAATGTAGCCAGCTCCTCTCATTCCTCAGCCTGTGTTGCTGGAAAACAGCAAAGCTTAATAAGACCTAAGTACAAAGAGCACAGAACTAGGACCCTGAATTACGCTGCGTTTAAATAAGGACATTTCCCTTACATTCCGTTGCATCCTTAATAAAGTCAGTGTAGAGCTTCAAACAGCCCATGTCAATGACAAAGGAAAGCAGTTCTTGCTGTTGAGAAGTTCTGTTGAGGCATGACAACGTATTTTGCTTTCTCAGGCTGTTGAAACACACATTCTTGCTAATATTTTGAATTCACGTACCAAATATCCTCTTCCTTCTTAGGTAAGTCTACAGGCAAACTTAAGAGGGGCCCACTAAGCTTATTTCTGGGTTCTGGACAGTAAGAAAGGGATGAAGATTTCTTTCTATTGTTTACATGCTTGCTGTCTGACTCAGTAGTGTTGCTTCTCTATTGTACTCAGAGTCTTCTTGTCTCACAAGTATATGCCTCTTAAGAGGTAGGTTATATTCATTTCCTCTGTTATTAACTAAAGCATCTAGGTTACAGACTATGTATGTGTATATGATATGTATACGTGTATGTGTATATTTCTGTTTTACTTGCTCCCTATTAAAGTAAGCTTAGATTTAACGGTATCTATCACAAAACATTTATTCAACAACCTTGTTCCATGAATGATTCACCCAATGCTTACTGTGTTTTTAAGTTATCATGGCTGGGCTGGCCATGAGTATCTCTGTGGAAACTTTAAAAGCACAAACTCCAGCCCAGAGGTATGATCCAATGGCTAAAAATGCTCCCTGCTCTTGTAGAGAACCAGGGTTCAATTTCCAGCACATATATGACAGACCACAGGGCCTCTTCAGGCCTCTGCAGGCTCCTGTGTGTAAACTCACATAAGAGCATGCACATAAACATAAAAAAATGTAAAACAACAATCCTTCCCTACAGCAAACTTGCCTTTGAGAAGCTTTGTTGAGGCATGACAACGTATTTCGCTTTCTCAAGCTGTTGAAACACACGTTCTTGCTAATATTTTACTCCAGGCCTATCCAATCCAGGGGGCACTGAGGTGATTATGTGACTTAAATTAGTTTAGGGACATGGGAAAGAATCTCCTACATGTTCTGTCTGTTCTTCAACTGATACCTCCTTTAATAATCCAGCCCTCTGCCTAGCCATGAGATGTGATACTTTTCTTGTTTGAACATTAAGACGAAATGTTATGTCTCCAGTAGTTCTGTCTGCACTCTGCCTTCAATTTCAGCATTTCCCCTAACCTACATTTTAGACAAGAGCCTAACCTAGGTTTATTATACTTCTGTGATTCCAAGATGTCATCAAAGATGCAATGTTGACTTAAAAATGGGTTTGTTTTGAAAGAAGAGTTGCACTCCCCCTGCCCCCCAATAAAGACATATGTTGGAGACATTCTTAGAACATATCTCAGCATGACAAGACCACAAAACATCAGCCCATCTTTGAATAACATACCTTTGTTTTGAGATTACCATTTAAAAAGTCAGCTTCAAATCCTCTGTACAGAAAGATAAACACACTGAAACATGTCTCAGATGAAGACAAACAGTATAATTCATGCTTCCACCAGATGCTACCCCACAGCATGTGATGATAATGAGAACTAATAACCCTAATAGTCAGTGTCCTGGGATCGTGTTCCAGGAACTGTTCTGTGCATATTATTCAAGTCTACCGAGGTCATTTTGCAATGAAGAAATTGACACATATACTTCTAATCAGGAAACATCTGGAATTAACAATACTACAAGCTAGAATTCCCTTGAAAGACCACTTGATTCATCTCCTTTTTGCTAAAGGCTGATAAGCTGGGGCCACCTTCAGAAAGTGGATTAGTGTCATGGCCTCTCCACAGCAGGGATATGTCTACAAATAGAGAAAGAGAGCGTAAGGAAATACATGAGTTACTCTTGTCTCCCATCCTTCCAGGCTTATACACATACTTCTCCTAACATAATCTTTTTTGCTGTTGCCTCTTTATTTTTTTTTCTAAATGAAGCAATAAAATTCACTCTGAGATGTTGACTGTGTTGAAGGAAGTGAAGCCCCATCTGGCAAGTCAGTGCCCCTGTGACAGGCACTCTTCAGGGGCCGCCTGTGGCTACCTCTCAGCTCCTTGCAGGAAGTGTGTGGTAAGGCACATGCTTTCCTCAGACTCTTAGCTGTTTCAGCCCCAAATGAGAGCCCATGTTGCCATCACCAACGTCCCACAGTAACTACAGTGGAGAAAGAGTGTATTTGGAGGAGGTGGAGCTTTTGTGCTTTGCAGACCTGACTATGACCTTACCTCTCCTCACCTGGTGTTTATAGAGTACTTACAGCTGAGGACTGATGTAATCACAACTTGTTTACAGAAAAACAATGACTTCTTTGAAACCGATAACACCAACACAAACAGCCAGATATTCATTAGTTAGATAAAAGAGATGTTTACACTCCTCTCTTCAGACAGTTGGTGAGCTTCTAGTCTTTTTGGTCTGTTTCTTCCTTTAGAATAAATGACATAACCAGATAAAATCTGCCTCTGCTTGAGGTCTGTTTCTTCCTGTCTCCTGTTTAACCCATCACATTCCAACCAGCTAAGAGCCAAAGCTGCGTAATGTGGCAAAAGGTGAAAACTGTAATAATGCCTGTTGAGCAAAGCCATCAAACAGAAAGTCTACTCCCAGCAGCCAGAAGGTAACTGTGAGCTGATGAATGGAAATCAAGTATGATCTGTCCCTAAAGTGGAATGCCACTCAGCCACAAGTAGGAGTGAAGTCTTTACACCTGTTACCACCTAGGAGGTCCTTGGAAACAATATTATAAATAAAAGGACCCACTCACAGAAAACCACATGTGATTCCACTTACAAAACAAAGTCTACACAAAAATGTCTACAATAGGCAAATCTATTTTCAGAATGCTTATTAAAATGCATTTTAGCATGCTCATTCTCTCTCTCTTTCTCTCTCCCTCTCTCTCTCTCTCTCTCTTCCCTTCTTCTCTCCTCTCTCTCTCTCTCTCTCTGTGTGTGTGTGTGTGTGTGGTTTGTGTGTGTGTTCATGCAGAAACTCTCCCTTTGGGACAACAGATGGAGGGGCTTCTGTTATTCTACGCTGTAGATAATTTTCCCTGTGTATATAAACCACGTGACTTCTATGTAGGTTCCTATCTAATTATGACCTTCACTTATGACATTCACAATGTCTAATTTAAGTAAGTCATAATTAACAAGCTCTGCAGATGTTTACAACTGGTAGGAGAAAGAACTAGGGATTCGATTCTTCAAACAGTTCAGATTTTACAGTTCCCATCAGGAATGTGTGAACTGGCATGCCCAGTTGCTTATGCTGACTCCATCAGAGCAGGCAAAGCTGTCAGCACTTCCTTCTACCCACTCTCTCTCTCTCTCTCTCTCTCTCTCTCTCTCTTCTCTCCTCTCTCTTTCTCTCTCTCTCTCTCTCTCTCTCTCTCTCTGTCTCTTTCAACTCGTAGCATCCCACCGTTACTCAGTCTGTTCTTCAGTGAATCAGCTTTATGAGCAGAGCCTGAGAAATCAAGCCCCATCCAGGAACTGAGGGAGCTATCAGGATAAGTTTCATACCCACGAGAAGGTGTAGAAGAGGCTAGAGCATCATGGAGCAAGAAAACAAATTTGCTCAGGCACCAAAGTTCAAACTCCAACCCCACTGCTCACTATCTGTAGACCCATGGGAAATCCACTTAATCTCTCTGGCACTCACTTGCTGACCTTGTTGTCAAAGAGGATAATGGTATCCAGACTCCAACACTGAGGGTTGGGAAACGTGGATAGAGTCCAGTGCCTAGTGGCACTGTAAGGGAGAGCGCCCGTGTCTGTCTATCCGTTAGGACTTCACCTGAACAACTGTGTAATTGAAATGGTGGCTAGCACTACTGAAAGTCTGTTCTGTGGTATTCAGAGCTTTCTTCTTCCCAAAGCAAGAAAATGGAGCTAGGCACAGGAGTCTGGTTTTTAGATCACTAACCTTTCACTCTTTCTACTCAATCCAGGGTAAAGAAGGAGCATTCATGGTCCGAGATTCCAGGACACCCGGAACATACACAGTCTCTGTTTTCACCAAGGCCATCATAAGGTATGCCACTCACTTGGCACAGAGGAATGGGGACAACTGCTTTTGTGTGACAGCATAGGCACAGCAAGATCCACCATATATCATAGAGAGCCTCACTAACAGTGGTGTGCTTCCACCAATGCCCCTGTAAAGGTAAAGCCCTGAGGGCAGAACTAGAGAGATTTAATAAGAGACAGAACTGGGTGGATATCAGATCCTCTTCTTGGCTTTGGCAAGGCCTGATAGCAGAGTTCTGAGGACATCACATACTTGCTTCTGTATTTGATGAGCAGATCAGGTAATGTATAGAGTAGATGAAAGTATATTCATCTACAACTGGAAATAGGCAAATGCCAGTTCTTGATATGCTAAAAATAAAACCTGTCTACCATATTTCAAGTCCTGTGTGCCAGAGACTCCTGAATTTGTGTGTGTGTTGTGTGTGTTTATATCCAGATTCCATGTATGAGAGAAAGCAGTTGATACCTGTATTTCTAAGTCTGGATTATTTTATTTAACACAATAATCTTCAGTTCCATCCATTTGCTTGTGAATATTCTATTTTTTTCACAGCTAAATAAAATTATAGTGTATATTGGACCACAATTTCTTTATCCATTTCTCTGTTGAAGGGCATTTATGCTGATTCCATATTTTGGTTATTGTATAGTGCAGCCATAAATGTGCATGGTCAAAAATCCCTGTGCTGTTCTGGCTCAGAATCCTTCTGGTCACATACCCAGCAGTGAAGAGCTAGAACCACATGATAGTTCTACCTTTAGTTTTTGAGAAACCTCTATACTAAGTTACACTAGTTTGTGTTCCCACACATACACACACACACACACACACACACACACACACACACACACCAGCATTTGTGGTCAATTAACTTGTTGGCAGCCATTCAGTCAAGGTGGATAGAGGGTCCCAGTGTGGTTTTCCTTTGTACTCAGAACATACAATGCTGCTCTCAAATCTCGTGGCTGTGGCTGTGGCGTGCTGTGGCTGTGGCTGTGGCTGTCATTACCAACACCAATACATCTCAGCACCCTTGCCGCTTACATACAGGTGCAGCCTCGGAGTGCTTCTTCACACAACACCAACACCAGTGCCAACATGCCAAGGCTTATACACACACACCGAAACACTGTGTGCTTGCCCTCCCGGCGAGAGCTTCCAGACCAAGACGTAGAATCTGATGCCAATAGATGTCTTGATGTATCACGACTGCTTCCTGTTAATGATTGTGTGTTCATTTCGTTTCAAGTGAGAACCCCTGTATAAAACATTATCACATCAAAGAAACAAATGACAGCCCCAAGCGGTACTACGTGGCTGAGAAGTATGTGTTCGACTCCATCCCTCTCCTCATCCAGTATCACCAGTACAATGGAGGAGGTAAGTTCTAGAGGACCAAGCCAGAGGGGATTCCCCAGAGAGACTTGGGAAGAAATGACAGAGTCCCCACTGGGTTCTTCATGCAGCACCAACTGGCCATAAATAGTAACTCAAGGTGCAAATCAAAAACAAAAACAGAAACAGAAAACTTCGAAATGCTGACCATGCCTACCATGGGAAACACCTGCTCTGAGGTCGCCATGTCACTGTCCTCCTATGCTTAAGGCTCCTCTCAAGGGCTCTGTGAAAGCTGTGGTAGGACTTTGGGACTTGGAAGTACTATTTCATATACCGTTCTTTTCCTGCTGGTATAATCTAGATGGTTGCCATGGCAAAGCCCTGACTGACCACAGCCTTTGGTTTTTCTATCAACCTAGGTTTGGTCACTCGACTCCGGTATCCAGTTTGCTCCTGGAGGCAGAAAGCCCCTGTCACAGCAGGGCTAAGATATGGTAAGCAGAAGATGTTAGACATTTGAGCTAAAACTCACATATCTAAATGTCTAGGACAAATTCTAAGAGAATTCGCTGTTAGACTAACTGTTCTTCAAATGTCAGATGACTTAGAGAGATGATAGGAGAGTGATCATATGCACTTTGTAAGAAACTTGTGTGTCCAAACACAATTAATAAAGTTAAGTTTTTGAGATCTAGAACTTTAACTCAGTGGCAGAATATGAATCTAACATGAGTCAGGTCCCCAGTTCAATACCCAGCACCAGTTTAAAAAACATAAAAATTAAAAAAAAAAAAAAAAAGACCTGTACCTCCAGGGCCCTGGGGCCTACTCTGAAGTCTGTCCTCCAAAATAGCTTCCCTTCTTGACTATCCGCTAGAACCTAAGGCATTTCGTTCACATCCCTTGGTCCAAAATGTGCTGTTTGAAGAGGAGACTAATCTCATCTTCGTGTTGTATCCATTGGTGGTTCTCACACTTCAGCATGCATCAATCTTTCCAAACATTTATCAAAAAAAAAAAAAAAATGCTGGTCCTGGGACACTCCCTGCTGCTTACCAAAGCACTCCTTGAGAGCATGGTCTTAGAGTCCACATTATAAACAAGCAGCCTGGTAGCTTTGACCTAGGTGGGCAGGGAAAAAACCTAGAGAAACACTGCCATGGACTCTTCACATCCAGCCGCCAGCAGTGTGGCTACAGTGGATACTCACATGCTGTTTGCTCTTGAGTCTATACCTCAGCCTGATAGGCATGTGGCTGTACCATGCACCAGGAAATCATAATATATCATTACCCTCCTTCTGAAAGTAAGGCTACCCTACTAATCGTTGGATCCTGAAGTGTCGTGCTGGATGGGATCACAGAGATGATCTGGTCAGCCCACTTATTTTGTCAGTGGGAAAATTGAGGCTTAACTCCTTTTATTTGTTTATTAAACACTCATCAAGAGCCTGCCCCAGGGCTGGAGAAATAGCTGGAAAGTTCACAGTGCTGACTGCTCTTCCAGAGGAGCCAAGTTTATTTCCTAGCACCCGGATTCACTTATAACTACTTCAGACCCACAACCATGTATAGCTCCACTCCAGGAGATCCAGTACTGTCCCCTGGCCTCTGCACATGTATTCATGTGCATTGCAGTCACACAGACATAAATACACACACATACCCATAAATAAAAAAATAAATAACTGCCAGAAACAGTTCACTTGTGCCTCTGCGCAAGTCCCCCATGAGCTCACATCCTCAAGCTTCATTCTTGTCAAAGCCTAGCACAGTGCTATGAACACAGAGAGCCTCTAAATGAATCAACGAACAAGTGGAAAATGGAAAGAAAATTTCCTCTGCAATAATGGCAATAAAATGATATGTTGGAACCCTGTAATGATTCTCTTGTGACCTTCTTTATCATACTTAACACCATCGTCCTTTTCTCTCCTTGCTCTCTCCTCCTGCATCACAACAATTCAAAATCATATTCTATGTTACAGTAACTACCTGTGACACTCTAAGCCATATTTGAATTATAGTGACCATAGGCTAGATAAGCTGCATATATTTCTGAGATTTATAGCTTATTAATTGCCCTCTCTAAAAGCATTCCTTCTTCCTCTGTTCCAGGGAAGTGGGTAATCCAACCTTCAGAGCTAACATTGTGCAGGAGATTGGCAGCGGGCAGTTTGGGCTGGTGCATCTCGGCTACTGGCTCAACAAGGACAAGGTGGCCATCAAGACCATTCAGGAAGGGGCGATGTCAGAAGAAGACTTTATCGAGGAGGCGAAGTCATGATGTGAGTTAGAGCAGGGGTGTGCAGGCATGCTGAGGAGGGTCTGGGCCATGTTTGTAAAATTCCACTCTGATGTATTGTCATGCCCCAGTAAATAGACTCGCACTACATAAGGAAAAACAACAAAAAAAAAACTTGTTAAAAAAGAACCTTGTTAGGGTAGAGGAGATGGAGATGGCTCCTTTGGTGAAGTGCTTGCTGCACAACCACCAAGACCCAAGTTAGAATCTGCAGAAATCATGTCATATATATAAAAAGCTGGACATGAAGACATGTACTTGGTGCTACTGTGCTGGGAAGATGGAGATAGGCAGGTCCAACCTAGCATATTTGGCTAGTTCCAGGACAGTAAGTTCTTGTTAAGAAAGAAAGAAAGAAAGAAGAAAGAGAGAGAGAGAGAGAGAGAGAGAGAGAGAGAGAGAGAGAGAGAAGAAAGAAAGAAAGAAAGAAAGAAGAAAGAAAGAAGAGAAAGAAGAAAGAAGAGAAGAAAGGAAAAGAAAGAAGGAAAAAAAGGAAAAAAAGGAAGGAAGAAAAGGTAGGGGCTGGAGAAAAAGTGGTTAAGAGCCCATGTAGCTCACAAGTGCAGTTCCAGGAGACAGGCACAGGACACATGAAGTACATATACATACATGCAACCATAAAAAGAAAGCAAGGCCCTCTAAATCAGCATGGGCAAAGCGCATATGAACTCACAGAGATGGAGGCAGCATGCACAGGGCCTGTGCAGGTCTGCAGCAGGGCTTCTCATATGTGTTATGGCTTCCATTTTGTGTTTTTATGGAATCCTTGGTATGTGGACGGTGGGGTCTCTGATTCCTGTGCCTTCTCTTGGCCTGTTTACCTTCCATTTGCCTCTCATCCAATCCATGTGTTTGTTTTTGTTTACCTTTTAAATTGTGTCATTATCCTTTGAAGCTTGTTTATTTTCTAATGAGAGACAGAAAGGGATGGATACAGATGGGAGTGGAGGTGGGGAGGAGCAGATGGGGGCACCATAACAGGATATGATGTGTGAGAAAAATCTATTCTTAACAAAAGATAAAGAAATTAAACAGAAGGGTTGATGTTCCTCACGAATAGCACCCTACACAAAGAGAGGGCATGGGGGACAAAGGGACAGAGGAATGATGAGAGGAGGGAAGGAGGGAGGAAAGAAGAGAGGGAGACTTCAGCATGGTCTATAAGACCTGCTATATGTCGGCTCTCTCGTCTCCTCTTCTACCCATCTCTCTGCCCACACTGGCCTCTGTGCATCTTCATTCATACCAGCTGACTCCCTGCTACACCCAAACCTTGGCTCCCACGACCATGTTTGGTTTGGTCTGAGGTTTGGTTCTGTTCTCAGAACCATGAGTGGGGTGAAGTGACTCTCATCTACCTCAGTGCCATCATATGGTCAGCACGTTGGGAATACTGAATTTAGGTCATCTTATCTCTTGCCTTTTTTCTTCCAGGAAACTCTCTCACCCCAAGTGGTGCAGCTCTATGGGGTGTGCCTGGAGCAAGCCCCCATCTGCCTGGTGTTTGAATTCATGGAGCACGGTTGCCTGTCGGATTATCTTCGAAGTCAGCGGGGTCTCTTTGCTGCAGAGACCCTGCTGGGCATGTGTCTGGACGTGTGTGAGGGCATGGCCTACCTGGAAAAGGCGTGTGTCATCCACAGAGACCTGGTATGAGCAAGTGCAGGGGGCCAACACCTTCAAGTACAGAACAAAAGAACACATAGTCCCCTGAAATGTAGCTCTACCAAATCAGAGAGCATCGCTAAGTAGCTTGCCCCACATGGCCTTCCCTCCCCTCAGCCTCTTCCTGTTCCACCCACTTCAGGAGGTCCCTGGTAGGGAAGTGTTTCAAGAGTGCACAGATCTGAGCTACACCCAGCCATTTTTCTAGCATGCACCCTCAGAGTTCAAATCCACATTCTTCCAACATGGAACTTACAACCACTCCTAATTACCTTCTCTGTGCCTCAGTTTCCCCCTGTAAAAATGAAGGAGATGGCAAGGACAGTTTCACTTTGTAAAACATATAGTTTGCCTATGTTAGTGTCTGAATGATGGTTTCCTTATGACATTTTCCTACGTATGCATCGTATGCTTGGATGGTACTCAAACTCTCTGGCACCGTCTCTTGTCCCTGATCTCACTGGTTCCCTTCCTCTTCCCAAACACTTCCACTTCTACCTGCATGCTTTATTTATTTATTTATTTACTTACTTACTTATTTTAATCTAGATCTTATGTATGAAAAAATCCAAAATGCTTTTGTCCTTAAGGGTAGCTATTTCAGCTATTTCACTTAACCAGATGTTCCCAGTTCCATCCCCCTTCTCATCAAGTGACATCATTTCATTCCTCCTTGTGGCTGAGTACCCCTCCCCACCCACCCATGTCTATTCTACACACACCACTTTTTCTTTACTCCTTCTCTCATTGATGGGCACTTGGGCTGAAGCACTGTTTTTCTTTTTTTTTTTTTTTTCCTTTTTTTAAAAATTTATTTAGTTACTTAAATCACATTGTAATTTACTTATTTACACAGAGGTTATAAACACAAAAAGGCAGGATGTGGGGAAGGGAATGGCACCAGTACATAGGTGTTCAGGGGGAGTACAGATACCTTTTCAGAACAGGTATCAGCTGTGGGTTCAGGGGACAGGTCACTATGACTCTGCCTATGATTCACTTGTCCTTATCTAAGTTGGTACTGTCCACTGAGGCTGCCTATTTATAAGACCTATGACTACTTGGGCTGGTAAATTTCCACAGAAGCTGCCTGCTTACAATAGCTTATAGCCTTCTGTTTCAGTGTTTTTCCACAGAGACCCAAGACTTGGTGTTAGCATGCATGTATGTCAGGCCTATTGCTGATTTTAGGCCTATGGCTGATTTTAGGCCTTTAGTGTATATGCAGGGCTGCTCCTGACATCTCCTCCCTTCTCTAAGTATAGAAGGGCCTTGGCTGATTCTATTCTTGGGAAGGTGGGATAGAGGCCTGACCTCCACTAATTGAAGGGGACCTTGCAATGGCTCCAGTCCTCCTGTTGTTGTCAGTGAGGCATGAGGGCCATACCCATCCTGATGTCTTTTTCCTGGAGAGGGGATACTTTTGACATCAACCCCTATGCAGTCAGGCTTGTCCCTCAGGAAACTCAGATATTTTTAACTTTTATTTATATTCCCTTGCAGTGCTTAGCCTCGAGGCCTAAGCAAGAATTTAGATCGCCAGTCAGAGAGGGTTCTGGGTAGCCCCTCTCTGCTTGGTCTAGAGGCAGAAGTCCCCTCTTTTAGGTTGGGTGGAATGGGTTTGTGAACACCCTGGATAAAGTAACAACTTCATTTGAGTCTCGTGGTCCTCCATAGCTAACTTATGATAATGTATCTGAATAGGTTTTGCTACCAAATTATCTATCTGTTGTATCACAAAGTTAGTCAGCCTATTTAAGGCCCGGGACCAAAAGAAATCAGCAAAAATAACCCAATTAATGGTCCCAAGATGGGAGGAAGTGGGGTTGACAACCATGGAGAGGTTGAAAACCAGTCCTTGTACCAGCTCTCATCTTTCTCTTTCTCTCTCTGTCTTTTCTCCGGGCCTTCTCTGACCTTTTTCATGTTCTCTTTAACCATCCCTGTCTTGTCTATGTAAGGCAACATTCTTCTTTAAGGGCTGTACACAGTCAAGAGCTGTACACAGTCTTTTCTATTGTAGAAGAGTAAATCAAGTCCGATAAAGTCCTTTGCAATTTTTGGCGATCAATTCAGACATCGAAACGAGGGATTTCTTCAGGTTAGTGATGTCAATCTCTAGCTGTTTGGTGTCCTTGTCAATGGCCCATCAAAGGTCTGAGTAGTATAAGTCTGGAGGCCAGCATCAGATTAGAGCTTCTCCCAGCAGACATCACGGGTGTTTCATTTTTACCTGGAAAGGAAAAAGAAGGGAATTCTCAGGGAGATTTCTCTTCCCTGGAGGTCACTTGTTATTCATCTTACTTATAGTTGGGCCTGGCTTTGTGGGGGAATCTATTTATTTCATTAAACTTTTAGCAGCTATTTAGCTGAAGCACTGTTTTTCTACCAGAATTGCACCACATAACCTGAGAGGCAGCCTGGGACCCTCTAATGGGTGGGGATCATGACTATTCCTATGAGTCCCCAGGTGAACGTGGAAGTCCTTTTCAGTGTGAGACCCACTGGTTCTCTTGTCCACCCAGGACTCTTCCAAGACTACCTAATGGGGTACTTGAGAGGAGCCGGGTACTCTCTCTACCTAGGATAACTTAAGGATTGGGTTTCATGTTAATCACTTTCATATTAATCACTTGGGAGGCATTGCAGGCAGCTCCAATGTCATCACTGCCCACTGTGTCAGTAATCCCAGTGAATTACTGCCTGGACAATGCTGGATCTCTCTAATAATTAGAAAATAAACCCCTCATCCTGAGGAAAGGACGTGCACATTCAGTTAGCTCACTGAATCTCCAGCTCGCTCAGCAGGCTGCTGTGATGCTCAACATCTATAAGGCTCGGCAGTGACTTCGTACGGCAACACAGAGAAACAAAGTCTAGTGACTTTGTTTCTCTGGGTCCCTTCCTCTCCTGGCTCTTCACCCATGGCTGTATTTCTTTTTTGCCTACCTGTCTCTATTCTAGGCTGCCAGAAACTGTTTGGTGGAGAAAACCAGGTCATCAAAGTGTCCGACTTCGGGATGACAAGGTAATGCAGGGGTGTGGTGACAGCTGCTGTCAGGAAGGAGACTAAGCCCTGCACCGTTCTGACCTCTTCCTCGCCTCTCCCCAGGTTTGTCCTTGATGATCAATATACCAGCTCCACGGGCACCAAATTCCCAGTGAAGTGGGCATCCCAGAAGTGTTCTCCTTCAGTCGCTATAGCAGCAAGTCAGATGTGTGGTCTTTGGTAAGTGGTCACCTGAGCCACCCCTGTGTGATCTGGAACTTTCTCAAATGCAAACAAGTCTATTTTGTTCTGACCCCTGTGTGGAGAAAGAATCCACTGAGGGCCTGCATGAGAACAGCCTGAAATGTTTAAACGGGCTCTTTTTTGTTGCATTTATTTCTAGATCTCTTTAGAACAGCTAGGAAATTAAAAGTAATAGTGGAAAGGAGTCTTGTGGTAGCTAATGTGAGCTGGAAAGCTGGAGGAGTCGGGAGATGGGAATAGAAAGTCTTTGAAAACAGGATGGTGCTGAGTCCAGCATTCCCGTACTTAATCCTCTGCAAGCTTTTGTGATCCACAGTGGTTTGCCGAGTGTTTGTTATTTTCTAGCGCTGTGCTGAGGAGCAGGAGGGCACGGGCAGAAGAGACTTCTGTCCTCTTGAAGTAAATGTTTGGGTAGAGGAGTCAGATGACTGTCACACAAGATAGCAGATGAAAGCTGCAGTGGAGTTTGGGTCACTAAGTGGTGTGAGTCAAAGCTGCTTTGGTACAGAGAGCATCTAGGGCGGGCAAGGGTCTGTTTCACCTTGTATGCTCTGGAGAGGCTTTTCCACATGTTACCCTTCAACAATGTCTCCACTCAAATATTCATGAAGCTGTGTCCCTGGCAAGTGCGAAAGTGCAAAAGCTCAACTATGTATAGAGAACAAGAGTTATTGAGTTAGAGGGAGAACAAAGACAGTTACAGTTGGTGGGAATGAATGAATGAATGATGCTAACATGTGGGAAAGGCTAAATAACTTGCTGGGTTTGATGTCAGCCTAACTCATAATTTCTGCACACTAACAGTGTGCATGAAAGTACCAAATAGCCTCTTCAATATGATGGCTGGAAAGATGGCACTTTGGAGAGAAACTGCTTCTGGTTGACCTTGCCATTCCATAGGAAAGGTTTGCTAGGGCACACACGTCAGTGGCACTAGCAAGGGAGATGGTGTGAATGAAATCTCCCAGGGTAAGAACCAGTGATACAATTTTCACTTTAGGGCCCCCATTCTCCACAAGCCCAGAGCTTGTTAATTATGAATCTTTCTGTTCTGTTCCTTAGTTCCACACAACACACACACACACCACACACACACACACACACACACACACACAATCTCCGGCTTGGCTGTTACTCTGTTAACAGGTAGAAGTTACAAAATGAACTTGGAGGAAATTGTTTGGTGCCATCCTTGCACAACTGTCCACAAGTATAGAGGAAGGCTAGGGACAAGGTGTGGCCATCTCTCTGTGGGTTATAGAGCCATTGACACTGCCAAGGCCGGGCCCCACGAAGATGTTTAGAGTGGGAGCCGTGCCCAGTGCATATGCAGAACAGAGTTTAGAAGTCCTAACATCGTCAGCCCGACAATAGTCTACTGTGTTTTCCAGAAGGTTAGTCTAGAATGCATCCCTTCCTGAGAGTGTGATTTGAAGAGAGTCCAGGAATGAGGTTGATAGACAGGTGAAGAACAGAAACAGGTAGGAGCAGCTGGGCACACTGGTGCACACCTTTAACCACAACACACGGGAGGCAGAGGCAGATCTCTAAGTTACAGGCCAGCATGGTCAACAGAGAGAGTTCCAGGATAGCCAGGGCTTTTATATAAAGAGAAATCCTGTCTCGGGGGTATGGGGGGAAGACAGACAGACAGACAATCAGACAGATGGGCAGACAGACAGACAGAAAGTAAGAGAAAGGAAAGAGAAAGGCAGACAGTAGCATGAGCAAACCTCAGCAGCCTGCAGGCTAAGGGCCTCTTGCCTGCCTCAGCTCTGCGGGTTTTGTCATAGATGCAGTCTGTGTGATTTACCCCACTGCTTTCCTGAACAAGTCAGCCTCTATGAACTCTGCCTCGGCCAGGCCTCAGAAGGTTCACACTAAAGCAGTCACTAACCAACAGCGCAACGACTCACTTTCAAAAGACACCTCACTAGAAATCCTGATACCTTGGGATACTGAACAGTCTTCCTCCTAGTCAGATTCTGAATTTCCAGGTTCTCGTGCACCTCAGAGGAGCCTGCAGGTTAGTGAACCCAGGAGGAGGGTAGTAGGAAGTCTCCCATTTGAACAAATGTAGGAACTCACTCTTATTGGGTATTTGAGGATCAGACTTTGGGGAGCTCCATCCTCCAATCCTCTAGTTTTACCCCTTTTTTAAAGCTCTGGTTAAGACACCAGCAACCTCCCCTCCTTTCTGAGAGCCTATGATCTGTCAGTACATGATAAAGACAAACCTGGGGCAGCCTCTCTATGAATGGCAGAAGTGGAGAAACATATCATGAGAAGATGCTTTCTTCTCAGTGTTTACAAACAAGTTAAGATTCTGTATATGAAATGTCTGACACCAAAAATGGTTTAGACTTTAAATTTCAGATATTTGCATATATGTGTACATATACATATTTATAGCTATGGAGAGGGTAGGAGAGAGAACAAGAAAGCTTGGAAATGAAACCCAAGTCTACACATAAATCATTTGCTTCATATACACCTCAGCACCTCTCCAGAAGACCTGGTGGCCTTCTCTAGACTCCTCAAGCACATGCACACACATGGCATACACACACACACTAAATAAATATTTTAAAATAGAACAGTCAGTCAAGCAACGAAAAAAAATTAAGGGAAAGCCTGGTAAGGCTTGTGTGGACCTGATACTGCACTTCTAGAGGTCTAGAGGGGTGGATTAATACTCAGTCCAAGGGCCCTGTTTGTTTGTAGGCATGAGTCTTTTTGGCACTCATACACTTTCCCCTTAGCTGTTGTTCTGCTCACTGTTGCGTCTAGGTGTACTGATGTGGGAAGTCTTCAGTGAAGGCAAAATCCCATATGAAAACCGAAGCAATTCAGAGGTCGTGGAAGACATCAGCACTGGCTTTCGGTTATACAAGCCCCGCCTGGCCTCCTCTCATGTCTACCAGATCATGAATCATTGCTGGAAAGAGGTCAGTACGCAAGGAGGTTCCCCCGGATATACATAACACGTTTTCAGGGCCTCCATCACGAGAGAAAGGACATGACCTATAAGAATGGGGATCACGAATGATCATAATAAACAGGCAGGACTTTATACATGTTTATATGTATAATTAGGTTTTCGTTACACATATACATGTGGAGGACAGTATGATATCTCAGTGTGTGGTGACCAGTGTGTACTGCATGTGTGGTTTCTTGGTTTTTATTGTTGACTTCCTTTTTATTGTTGAGTAGTATTCTGTTGTATGGACATACCATAGTTTGTTTATTCATGTGCTTACTAAAGGGGCTTTCTCGATAGCTCTCAGTTCCCAGCAATTATGAGTAAACCTGCTATAAGCGTTTACTGCAAATGAATCTATTAAGGTGAATCTATGTATGGACATAAATTTTCAACTCAGTTAGGTAAATGCCTAGGAGTGGTTGCTGGATCATATGTTAACACTATGTTTAGTTTATTTAAAAAACTAAACACTGTCAGGTTGTCTTCCTAAGTCTGTTTTGCATTCTTAGCAGTAATGATGGCTTCTTTTATTTGGGTCTTTTGTTTGTTTGTTTGTTTGTTTGTTTGGTACTATGTAGCCCTAGCTTTCCTGGAACTCACTATATGGACCAGGTCTTGAACCCACAGAGATACACCAGTCTCTGCTTCTGCCTCCTGAGTGCAGGGATTAAACGTGTGTGCCACCATGCCTGGTCCTGATGTTCTCATACATAGCAGTACTAGTTGTGTGAACATCACCATTCTTACAGAGAATGGGAGAGAATTATATTCTCTGTTGTCTCAATTGCCATTTCTTTAGTGGCTTGACATGTTGCACACCTTTTTATGTTTGTTTGCCATCTGTAATCTTAGTTAAAAGCCTGCTCAGATCTTTGCCCACCTTTCAGCTGGGTTATTTCCTATAGTTGACTTCTTTTAAAAGTGTATCTTATTATTATATGTTTTGCAAATGAATTCTCCAAGCCTACAGTTTATCTTTTCATTCTCTTAGTAATATCATCAATTTTTACTTAAAAAGTTATGTATATGGGTGTTTTTATCTGTAGATGTGTCTGCACACCACATGCATGCAGTTCCACAGAGGAGAGGAGAGAGCTTCAGAACCCCTGGGACTGTAGTTCAGATGGTTGTGAGCAGCCCCATGGGTTCTGGGAATCAAACCCTGATCCCAGCAAGTGCTCTTAACAGCGGATCCATCTCTCCAGCCCTTATTTGTATCACTTAAATTTCATTATTTATTTTATTTTGTGTGCATGTGTATACAGCCATGAGGGTGGCATACATTGTTAGTATGTGCCTACAGAGGTCAGAGGACAACTTGCAAGAGTCACTTCTCACCTTCTGCCTGTGGCTCCCAGGCTCAAGTTGTCAGGCTTGGCAGCAAGTGCTTTCGCCTTCTAAGCCATCTCACTGTCCCTCTGGACAGGGTCTTGTACTGAACAGCAGTTTTCCAGTTTTAACATGCTCAGCATCATTCCCCTCCCCCATGAATTGCACTTTTGAAGTTGTAGTTAACAACTCACCACAAACCAAAGTCACCCAGATCTCTTCCAATATGATCTCATGGAAATTTAATTTATTATTTTTGTTTTCTTTTAAATCTTTGCTTCTTCTCAAAATCATGGCCACTTTTTAATTGTGATTGCTACACACACACACACACACACACACACACAAGCCTAAATATTTAGCGATGACCACTTGATCTTGAATAACTACTTAGGGGGCACATCCCTGGGGAAGACTACTTCTCCCACTCCCAGAATTCCTCATGTGCCTATCGTTCCCAGTTCAGGGCTGAGGCCCAGTAGGAATCTCCCCATTCCATGCTTACGTGTCTATTGGTGTCCTACTTCTTCAGATCTTGTTTAGGCAGCCATATTGTTGAGGTACCGTGAGTATAGCTTCCCTGTCACTTCAGGAGACACAGTCTCACAACAGATTTCCTGGTCCTCTGGCTCTTGCAATCACACTGATCCCCTTCCACGATGTTCCTGACTTGTAGGGACAGAGGTCATGTTCTAGATGTGTTAGTTGGGGCGATATACTTATTCCCTATATTTGACCACTTGTGGATTTCTATAACAGTCTCCATCTGTTGCAAATGGATTTTCTTTCTTTCTTTTTTTTAATGAGAAGTAAAAGCTACACTTATCTGTTTAAGGATAGATATCTAGAGTACAGTTAGGAATTAAGCTGGTTTATAAAGTGTCATAGATATCCTCTAAGATCTATGACATCACAGCCCCAGGTAGTTGGGTAAGTTTCCAGTACTGGCCATGATTTCCTTCCTTTTGAGTCATCTTTAAATCTTATGAGAGAGTTGTTGGCTACTGCCAGGATATGAGTACCTCTCCTGCATCCTTTAGGTTATTGTGCTGTGCTCAAAGTCACGTGGTCTGTAGGCATCATAGCTAGGCAGGATTGCCCGTTGCTTCCCTCTCTTGGAAGATTCCAAAACACCTCTCAGTGCAATGAAAGCTAGACCTAAGGGAGGAGGCTTTAAAGTCAGAGCTTGGCTCCTTAATGTCTAATGTCCAAAGTGCATAGTGTCTTCAGCAATAGGCAGTTGCCTTTGACTTCTCGGAAGTAACTGAGGGCAACAGCAAGTCTATATTGTTTGGGGAGTCTCTTGGACTCCCATGACTAGCAACTCTAAATGGAATTTCTCATGCCTAATATTTAGGTTTTTGTTAGTCTGTGGTTCTTGTTGGGGGGTATTGTCAGCCCAAGTGGTATAACTTTATTTAAACTATATATGTATACTCAGACTTATATGTATTGCATGTAACTTTCGGTAAATAAATAATACGATTCTTGATGGCTTTTTCCATCTTTAGTGTTGTTTACTGTCACTCTCCTTATTACTTACTTCCCACCCCTAATCAAGGCTGCCTCCCCCATTTTACCCTTGAAACAACTTGTCCTATGGTTTCACCTTTGACTTTTAGGTTCATGATAGACTAGGGTCTACTTTTTGTGAGCAGCCTAGGTTTGTTACTTGAATTGCTGGTTCCTATGTGGGTGGGCAGTTACAGCACTGCTTGTTGTCTCTGACTTGTCCCATTGTCTGCTTGCCATGCTCATCAGGGTCTCTCTGGGCCCCTGTTCTGTCTCTCTGATCCATTGTTTCCCCTTTCACCAGTGTCATCCGATGATGAACTTTAGAGTAAACCCCAAGGTTGGGCAGTTATCAGTCCCCAACTCTGCTTTTCTTTGTCTTTGTTGTATTTTTTCTCTACTGAGACTTTTGTCTCTTCATAAACGTTTCAGACTCAGCTAGTCTATACCATGCAGTCACGTGCTGGGAGGTTTGGTTGACATTGTGTTGAATCTGTAGATCACATTGTGAAGAAGTGACAACTTAGCACTAGTGTTGACTTCAAGCATTTCTGATTTAACATAATTTTATATTTTTCCTATATGCATCCTATACATACTGTGTGAGCTTTAGACATAAATGTTTCCTTTTTGTTATTTAGTGCTGTCGGAATACATTTTATGCATGGTTTACTCCATTCTCAAAACCAACTTGTGAGCTAGATTTCATCTCCTTTTTACTGATGAGAAAACTGATATTACAAGAGGTTTTGGCCATCTGTCCAGTTTCATACAATGGACAAGTGGTGGAGCTGAGATCTAAGCTCAGTGTCACATGTGTAAGGTTCTGGGTTTGACTCCCCTTTAAAAAAACTAGGCCATCTGGTCTCAGACTCTCTGTCATAGAGAGTAGGGGCATCTTGCCTCCAGTACAGCCTGTGTGGAATCATATTTTGAACTTGAGGGGATGCTGCTGTTAACTCCGGATCTGCTTTAAACTTAGCTTAGATGCACAGGTATGAGAACTGACAGAGATCTCTTTGTTACTCTCCAGAAACCAGAAGACCGGCCACCCTTCTCCCAGCTGTTAAGTCAGCTGGCAGAAATCGCAGAGTCTGGACTTTAGCAGGGATTCATTGACCAGCCACAGCCATGGATCCTGAGTGAAGGAACAATGTCCTTTTTCCAGAGCATTAAAAGCTGCCACAGCCCAGGACTCTACACACACACACACAGATGCCTGGACCATGGTGCCAGCGCCTGTGCAGCTACAACTGCAGCATCCTAGAAGAGGCTGGAGGACCAGCTGCTGAGCCAACAGCTGGGTCACAACTGGAGCAGTGTCTCTGTGTCCACCCCATCCCAGCCTCTTGTCATATGCTGTCCTCAAAGCTCCATCGTCCTGCTCTCGGAAGCATCCCTTCCCCTTCTTAGCAATCAGGAGAGGCAGACGTTGGCCACACATTATTATTTTATGAATAATTCAAGTAATCTTTAGTTTGGCCCAATGAGACAATATGCCCATTTTATGGATGGAAGAGTAAGAAAGCATCATTCTTCTTCTAAGAAATGCAAGTGGTGATTAAACCAGGATGTTCTACTTTGAGGCTGTCAGCCACAGTTTCCTGCCACACATGAGGTGGAGTAGCTGCTTGTGCCAGAGGCCGGATGTCACAAGGTTCAGAGCACACTGCCACCTCTCTTTGATGGGGCACAGCGAGCTCCATTGGGTGGACAGAGTCGGGCAACACATTCAGCCCCAGGTCCCATGGCTGGATCACGGGATGTATGAGGTTGATCAGAAATGAGAGGGCCTCTGATGGTGGGAAGAAACGGGTGCAAAAGAAGTCTTTAGGTCGTTACTGGTCCAGTGCCCCTGCTTCATGGTGAGCCACATGTATGATTGGATCTCCTGTTCTGTGCAGAATGCTGAGGCAGTGACTGCAGAATGTTCGTTGTTCCAACCTCTCAGGAGCGGCATCCACTTGGCACTTCCCACATGAACCAAGATAGGGCAGCACTGTGATGATCCGTGTGACTTTGAGACTTTGGGTTCTCTCAGACCTTAGGGGTTCAGTCATCTTAAGGTTGCCACATCAAGGCTCTCAAGATCCTAGCAAAAGAAGGAGGAGTTTGCTCTTGCACAAACTATCCAGAAGGATAGAGAGTCAAGCACTGGAAAGTGCTTTCAAAGTCTGCAAGACGTCCTCTGTTAATGGCACTGGCACAGGTGACATGCGTTTATCCTGCGTGTCAGTTATTCCTGGCGAGTCACAGTTCATACCAACCCAACCACTCAGTATTATTCATGTTTTACAGAAAGTGGACTTGATCTTTTAAAAGCCAGAACTGGGAAGGACAGAGATTGAGATGCTACCCAAATATAATGCCAGTGCAGCCTCTTAGCTCTTCTCAACACTGCCTCCTACTGAAACTGGACTGTTGAGCAAGTTAGTACAGGAAAGTCAGTCCTTAAACAGCACACCACCACCCAGTCATGTTGCTCCTACATAGATCACTGGGGGTCGGGGGGGGGGGGGCGCAGTGGGATCCTCTCTCCATCTTCATCTTCACCTGGATCTGAGTTCACAACCCCAGCCACTCAAAATTAACCCTTTCATTCTCTCAACCTACCAGAGTCACATCGCCTGAGGCTGTTTATACAAGAGCTTCAAAGGTGCTTTCAACTAGTCTCCTGAAGACTGTTTCCTGTAATTATCCTTTCAACCAAGAGCTGGATCTCTTGTGAGAAGGAGAATTCCCTGATGCCAGGCACACTTGATTTTTCTGCAAAAGTTCCTAGAAAAATGATCAGAGACAGCGATCCCTCTTCCCAAGTCACATAGCATTTTGGCTGGCTTGAGACTCAAATGCATGACTTTTGGCTGTAATCACTGTGTCCAGATAAAACTCTGTCATTCAGAAAATGATCTTTCTCAACTGGCCCACAGTCATCTCTGTTTATTTCTCAGCCTACTGTACATTCTCTTTTGGGAACCCTTAATTAAGAGATGATTTCTGGAACATCCAATCTAAAAGATAAACACTGGAACTAAAAATGTCTGTGTGTGGTTTAGGAGACTGCCCCTCCCCCCCCCCCCCCCCGCCCATACATTGATATTGGCTTTCTTAACCTCAGATGCATGGAGGCTTTGATGGACAAGTGTGCACCGCTTACTTCAGTGTCCTGCTTGGGAAGATGGGATTCTCTTCTGCTGGTTTCTGTTTTACATTTTTGTAAATGGTGCCCTGTGTTCACAGAAAGGTTTTGGTTTGAAACGTATTTTGTAGGTCTTGCGATTCGTAATGTTTGGGACTATGTATTTATGCCTGGGTCAGGAGGGTATTTATTGCTTGTGTTCAAGATAAGAATACTGCAGATGTGTCTTATCCTCGGTAGGAGCCACAAGTCAGTAGTTGCTTATGGCAAAAAATAAAATTAAATTAAAGCTACAAGTTTTACAAGTATAGGCTCAGTGACTTGAATTCCAAGTTGCTGACACCTCAATTTGCTTAAATAAAAAATGGTCACATGGTTTCTGAATGAAAAAAAAAAAAGAAGAAGAAAAGAAATAAATATTATCATATATATCAGCATATTATCAAGTGTTTTCTGAATATCGTGTACTCCACAGGGTACAGATGCTCACAGAAACTGAGACAGAAAACAAGAAGTTTATAGCAGAGAAGTCAGGCACAGCATCTTGTAAGATTAGAACATAGCAATTGAAATAACAATGGAAATGTTTTCTGTGAAGAAGACTCTAGGAAAAAAAATGATAAAATTGGTCTGGGCAAGGCTGACATAGGGGAAATTTCCTGACACCTCATTCCTCAAACTGTCATCTGAGGGCCAGCAGCCAGGATTATGAGCAAATAATCTAAGTCTAAGGTTTCATCTTCACCTATTGAGAAGTCTTCATTTTAACAAGATCCAGGCAGGAACCGTGCGCAGTAAATTTGAGAAGCACTCTCCTAGAGAATATAACATTTAATCCAGTGTTGGAGATACATTATGGATGTTTTTAGGAAAGCAAGTGGGTAGAAATAATAGAAGTATTTTGCAAGTTGAAGGAATAGACTATTTGGGGAAGCTTTTAGTTGTTTCTGGGGCCGTGTGTATGTGTGTGTGTGTGTGTGTGTGTGTGTGTGTGTGTGTGTACAAACATACACACAATTGCTGTTGGGTGGCAAGAATGACCAGCAGTGGCTAAATTGAAACAAACGATAAATCTAGGTATATTTTAAAATTAGGGAAGGTGAACTTTTACTCTCTATGTTAAAATGACATTGATGGAAATTTTACTAAGTAAAAATCTCATTGATCAGGAAGAGAGAATCAAATTTGCATTTAAAATACTTTGTGATAGCAGTAGAATAAGTTGAATTGAAAAAGGCAATGATGGAAGAGAAGCAAACTCTTCAAGTTTATTTCTGGTACTTGTCACAGTGCGGGGCCGCTGACCATACTTACACACTGTCTGCTGTGTGGGTGACGGTGATTCAGAGGTCCTCGGTCATTGCTGACAGTAATAAGTAGTTACACTTCAAATTCCCATGGATTACAAGCTTGGTTATTAGGGTTTGGGTGTGTCTCAGTTCACAGATGCCCAAGTCCACTGCAGGCATCAGTTCCTTCTCTATGGGTCATTAGGCACGGGAGGAAAGCATGGGTCTTCCACTGAGCTGTGAGGAGAACTCAGTCCTGGGCTTGGTCCCTGACTAAGATCTAATCACATGGGAAAGTTCTAATGGAGGTTGAACAGATTTGTTCCTCAGAATTCTCCCTGCAGGCCCCCTTCTCCCTGAGTCTCCCAGCACACAATCCCACCGTTCTAAGGCAGAGACAGAAGAAATCCAGGGAATTAAGATGGAGAGTGAGTTTAGAGGAAGAAGCCATATCCGCATGGTAAGCATGTATTTTGAGGTTAGAATTCATGTTAATTTGTAACAGCCTTAAGGGAGGTACTGGAAGTTTACTGCACCAAAGCCTACTCCCTAGAACCATCGTCTCAAGAGTGATGTAGGCACTGTCTAGATGTGGGTGGGTGTCTTGAATTTTTAAACGATGACAATCAAGGTCCAACCCCAGCCCCGCATCCAACTCACCCTGCAGCGACCTGACATGGCCCCAGAGCCATTTGAACTTGCCAGATCCCAGACCGGTTGCCCAAGTCTTTACCCTACCCACCTGGTGCAGAAACATATTGACACATCTCTCAAC
Organism: Mastomys natalensis; assembly: GCA_021653895.1. Lineage (NCBI taxonomy): Eukaryota > Metazoa > Chordata > Mammalia > Rodentia > Muridae > Mastomys > Mastomys natalensis. The sequence goes on from JAJTUV010000870.1 coordinate 795,721, forward strand.
TCCCTTCCAAAAGGTTGCTGTTTGCAGTAGATGATGATTAACACAGAGACTCACAACTGGCCGAGGTACCAAGAGTAAGAGACTGGGATGCTCAGCCCCAAATGGGATGTCTTATCACATCTCCTCCTCCGGAGACACAGGATTATTGTGGAAGAGGTGATGGAGCCAGAGGTGGCAGGTGACTAAAACACAACAGTGCCCTCTGGACCTAACAGCAGCTACATGTATGAACTCACAGCACTTATGACAGCATGAGCAAGCCCCATGCAAGCCCAATCCAGACCAAAGCCTGACATGTAGCAGGGAAGCAGACAAAGAGTCTCACCTCAAGCAAAGGAGCTATTGGCAATTGAGCCAATTGCAAATTGACAAAGGAGCCAGGCAAGGGAGTGTTTTTTAAAACTTTGAAAGTGTTGTCCCACGGTCCAGGGAAGGTCACATACATCCAAGATTGCATAGGTAGCACAAATTGGTCTTGATGAGTGAAAACCAAAAAGGGCAGGATGGAAAGGGATGGATCTGGGAGGAGTGAGGAGGGGTGGATGTGATTAAAACACATTGCACGAGACTCTCAAAGAAATGATGGGAGAAAGAAGCTTCTTCCTGAGAGAGAGGCCTGCTTGGAACTCCCCGCTGAACTCCGGACTACTGACAGATGTTGTCTTTAATCATCTGCCCGTTACGAAGTGCACGAGGTCTCAAATAGATAGTTCCAAACCCGTGGTCACCCAGATGACCCGGGTTAAACTCAGTGGGTCACAAAACAAAGCAAAAAGACATGACTGTGGGAAAGAGACTTGTAGGGAAGGGGAGGGGTGATGGACAGGAAGGAGGTAAAAGACAGTAATTAGAACGCACCATATATATGTATGAAGTTGTCCCCAAAATTAATAAAAGCATTATTATTATGGGTGGGGGTGACCTTAGCTGTAACTCACCACATTGGGGATATGGAACCTGAAGAAGCCACCTCCTGTAGCCAGGCAGGAACCCCAATGGAGTGATAGAAACACCAACCTACCCAAAAAACTTTCAACCCACAATTTTTCCTGTCTACAAAAAATGCAGGCATGGGGATGGAGCAGAGACTGAGGGAATAGCCAACCAATAATCAGCCTAACTTGAGACCCATTGCATGGCATGTAGTGATTGCAAGCACCAGTTGCTAACACTATTCATGATACTTTGTTATGCTTGCAGACAGGAGTATGTTATTCTCTGAGAGGCTCTACAGTCAGCAGCTGACTCAGACAGATACAGACACCCACACCCAAACAGTGGATAGAGCTTTGGGGACTCTTATGGAGGAATAGGAGGAAGAATTGCAGGCCCAAAGGAGATAGGAACTCCACAGGAAGACCACAGAGTCAACTAACCTAGACCCTTGGTACTCTCAGAGCACCAAGGTGTTCTTCTCAAAACACCAAGGTGTTCTTCTCAAAGAACACACATGGGCTGGACTGAGGCCTTCCCGCACATATGTAGCAGATGTGCAGCTTGGTCTTCATATGGGTCCCAAACAACTGGAGCGGGGGCTATTCTAAAAGTTGTTGCCTGTCTGTGGGATATGTTCTTCTAGCTGGGCTGCCTGGCCTGATCTCAGTGGGAAAGGAAGCACTTAGCCTTGCAGAGACTTGAAGAATAAGGGTGGAGGGGCATTGGGGGGGGGGGAACCCAACTGCTCAGAGGAGGTGGAGGGGAGAGGAGGGAAAGATTATGGGAGGAGGTGACTGGGAAGAGGGTCAGTGAGCAGGATGTATAGAAAACAAGTAAAAAAAAAAATTTTTTTAAGCGTTTTAGAAAAACATCTCCCCAAGAAATAATGTAGTTTGGGCTTAGAGAGCAATGGAATTATGCAGATATTATTAGCAGCAATGTAGAGATAACTTATTTAGCAAAGCATATTCACCTACTGTGGTGATTGTCACCAGGAAGGGAAACCCTTTGAAAGGATTATAAGTATAGATTATAAGATTAGGAGGCACAGCCTTAGTGGGTGTGGCCTTGTTGAGGAAATGTGTCACTGGGGGTGGGCTTTGAGGTTTCAAAAGCCCATGCCAGATGCAGTCTCTTTCTCTGTCTGCTGCCTGCAGGTCAGCTGCTGCTCCAGTGCCATGCAAGCCACCACGCTCCCTGCCATGATGATAATGGACAAAGCCTCTGAAGCGGGAATCAAGCCCCCAATCAAATGCATTCTTTTAAAAGAGTTCCCAAGTCAAGGTGTCCCTTCACAGCAATAGAACAGTAATTAAGACGACTATTATGGTTCTATGTTAGGGGCGGGGTTTAAAAGGATGGGCAAGGCATTTATTGGAGAGTCACAAAATGACTATTTAAATGTGGCTGGATTTTGAAGACCTTAGGAATGACACAGTGGAAAGTGACAACCAAGGATACAGCCACTTTTTTTAAAATTGTGTGTACCTCCAAAATTCCTATTGAGACTTAACTTCCAAAGTGATACAGTAAAGAGATAGGACCTTTCAGAGTTACAGGTAGCTAGATCAAGAGGACTCTGCTCTTGCAATAGGGTTGGTGCCTTGTACGAGGATCGGGGGATCTGTTGGTTCCTTTACTGTCTTCAAGTTTCTACTCTGTTCTAAAGCACCATGGCCACAAACACTTGGGGAAAGGGTTTACTTCAGCTACAAGGAAGCAGGAACTCAAAAGAAGGAAGTCGGGCAGAACTCAAAGCAGGAACCTGGAGGAAGGAATTGTAGCAGAGGCCGTGAAGGAGTGATGCTTACTAGCTTGCTTGCCCTGTTTTCTTCTAGTACCTAGGGCTGCTAGCCCAGAACTGGCACCAGCCACAGTGAGCACATCCAGGCACATCAATCATCAATCAAGAAAATGGCTACACAGAGAAACCCTGTCTCGAAAAACAAAAACAAAACAAACAAAAAACAAAAAAAGAAAGAAAGAAAGAAAGAAAGAAAGAAAGAAAGAAAGAAAGAAAGAAAGAAAGAAAGAAAGAAAGAAAGAAGAAGAAAGAAAATGGCCTCACAGGCTTGTCCACAGGTCAGTTGTGATTCGGACCATTTTCTCAGTTTAGGTGAGCTGGCACATTTCTGTTCCCTCACTCTTCCACAGTGTGGAGATGCAGCAAAAACAACCTTGTTGTCTTCCTTGGGGAATGGAGAATCGGCTCTCAAGACATCCAAAATTCTGGAGCCTTGATCTTGGACTTCCCAGCCTCTACCACTGTGAGAAATAAACTGATGCTTCTAATTACCCAGTCCAAGGGACTTTGGTACAATGGACTGATAGAGTTGTCACTCAGGGCCCAAAGGCCTGAGGTGATCACTTGAAATGGAAAGAGTCACCAGACCATGTCACCTTGAAAGGCAAAAACTTGAGTGAGAGGTAGCCTTCCCCACTGTCTTCCCTTCCTCCCCCCCCCCCATCTATTGCTGGGACTTCACATTTGTCCAGCCTAACTGGAGGCTAAGTGATAAGAAAACCGTCCCAGAACAGTCCAGAGAGGTGAGTCTCAGGGCAGCAAGCAAAGCAAGAGTGCAGGAGTGGGCCTGGGGGGAGCCAGTCACAGGTATAGACATCAGGCTCTCCTGCGAAGAGTTCACAAGCCGGTATCATATCAACAAATGTTTGGCACACACACACACACACACACACACACACACACACACCACACACACATCACACACAGCTGGGCGTCTGTTGTTTGAGGATTCTATATTTGACTATTAGCGGAAGCTTATTTGTAGCTATGAGAAGTCTGTGATGTTCTCCATGCAGTTTCTAATTGATGAAAACGAACATTCTGCATCTTTCTCTTTCTCAGCTCTCTTGCTTTGGTCTTTTGTGTTCTACTTAATACTACATTTTGTGCTTTATGTTGGTGGATTTGGGTCACATACTAGAATAATGAGGGATTGGGTTTTTTTCCCCGCCCTGAGATGCAGGGAAAAAATCAGGAAATATTCATATCTGATAAGCTTTGTTTAAGCAATAGTTATAGGGTTGTTAATGACAATATAATGAATAAAAAAGTGGATAATAGGAGCTAGGTAGAGTGCTTACCTAGTATGCACAGAGCGCTGGGTCCCAGCTTCAGCACCATGTAAAGGGAGTGTGATGGTGCATGCAGGGAGGTCAAGGGAGGATCCGAAGTGCAAGGTGAGCCTCAACTACAAGGCATGGTAAAGGCCAGTCTCTTGAGACTGCCTCAAAAAAGTGCACTAAGTGAAGTTGGTTTTAAATAGGAAAATGCATGAAATAAGAATACACACACACACACACACTCACACACACACACACACACACTACACACACACACCTACCTCGATTGGCTGAGAAACTGTAACCAGGGATGGAGGGACATTATCCTTTAATTTTTTTTTCTTAGAAGAAAATGGCTCAGTATTCACAATTCATCCTGTGTTCATGGTAACTACTGAACGTAACTTCTAGGTAACAAGAATTGTCTATAATTAGAAAGGGCCATTGTAGGTTATCAGATGGAGCTATGGCCACAAAAACAGCAAACACAGGAAGAAATAAGTACACTCATCTGAGGAAGCAGGGAAGCATCAGGGAGTCTTAGCCACAGTGGGAGAAGAGGTCTGAACGGTCACTTTGAGCACAGTCAGCATGCAAGAGGATATCCACTTCTTTCCCTACGTTAGTCTACCTTAGTGCCAACCAGCAGACGTGAGGTCCAAGCGAGCACACCACAGGCACAATAGCAAAAGTGTTTGCTGAAGGAGCTTGGCAGATTCTGCTTCCTCGCCTCCTTGGTTGATGACCCACTCCCAAGCCCTCTACACCCTCAGAGCTGTTATAAAGATTGCTCGAAGACTGATTTGGGGGTAGACGTGCCCACAAACTGAGACAAACGACTCAGACATTTGCTTGCTTTGCCGGGTTGGCCTTCTAGAAGCACGTTGTTGCCTAGGGCTGTTTGATCTCCCTGACCTTCACATCAGGAATGAGTGTCCCAGAGGAGGAATCGTATAGAGAGGTTACTGACATGCTTTGGGATGTGGACTTTGGACTGTGAATCGTGATCAAAGTCTGAGTTCTCCTTAGGGATCGTTCCAATGGAGTCCATATTTAATAATAGCAACAGTAGCTTCCCTTCTTGAGCATTTCCTATGTACCAGACACTGCTTAGCCTGTTATAGGTGTGGTTTCATTTATCTTGCACAAGCGCCTAAGGGGAGGGTACAGTAATACTTTCCCAGTTTTACAAATAAAGAGAACAGGGCTCAGTGAGTTGTGGAAATCACTTACAGTCCTACAATTATAGTAAGTAGAAGAATAGGAGCCTTGACTCAGCCCCGGCTATCTCCAAGTCCCAGTGCTCACAACCGTTCTGTGACAGCATTATAGGGCCACAGGCCTCTGAGCACGCAAGGGGACCTGGGGCTGTGCCTTGGTTTCACTGTCTTCTAAGATCCTCCTTTTTAGCTATTTTCTGAAATGATCTGAACGTAAGTAGGGTTTGTTTAAATAACAATGAAGTCTTTGCCATCAAGGCCAAAGCTTCTAGGAAGGTTAGGTCTCTTGATGTGTCAGAAACAAGTGCAGTCACAGAAATACAGCATAGAGGGAGGGTGTGCCTTTCAGGTGGATGGAGTCGCAATGTCTCGACTGTAAAATAAGTCACTGACACGAATATCAGGTGAAATGTGAAAACTCTCTGTCTGTCTGTCTGTCTGTCTGTCTGTCTGCCTCTCCCTCCCTCCCTTCCTCTCTCTTTCTCTCTGCCTCCCTCCCCCAGCTCTCTCTCTCTCTGTGTCTCTCTCTCCCTCCCCCCTCTGTCTCTCTCCCTCCCCCACCCCTCCACCCCCACCTCTCTCTCTCTCTCTCTCTCTCTCTCTCTCTCTCTCTCTCTCTCTCTCTCAGGTTTCTCTGTGTAGTTCTGACTCCTGCCTATCCTGGAGCTCTCCTTATAGACCAGACTGGCATCGAACTTACAGAGATTCACCTGCCTCTGCCTCTGCCTGCCTCTGCCTCTGCCTCTGCCTCTGCCTCTGCCTCTGCTCTGCCTCTGCCTCTGCCTCTGCCTCTGCCTCTGCCTCTGCCTCTGCCTCTGCTCTGCTCTGCCTCTGCCTCTGCTTGCCTCTGCCTCGTGCTGAGATTAAAGGTGTGTACCACCAACTCTGGGCAAATGTATCCTTTAGCAAATACTTTTGGAGTCTAAGAAACACTAAGGCAACTTATGTCCCTAGAGAAAGATCTAGGGCCTGGTTATTAGTCAGCGTTCTGTAACTTTTCCCCTTTGTGAGCCTGGGGCAATGCAGAGCATTATATAGTGACCAATCTAAATTACATAACTGGTTATGAAGTGTTTCTTTGCTTCCTAGCAATGTAAGTGCTTAGAACCAAATACTAAGTGCCCAGTGAGTACATGGTGCTATCTTTGTTTCTTCCATCTGGAATTATAATTAGTTTTGCCACCGTTTTACATTTATACACTTTTTCTTCCATCTTACAAAATTCTTCATTGATTTTATATTTTTACTTTGAATTATATTCACTTACTGTATGTACATGTCATATACATGTACATCTGTGACACCATGTAAAGGTCAGATGATAACTCAAGGGAATCAGTTCTCTTCTTCTACCATGCAGGTCCCAGGGATCGAACTCATATCTTTGGACTTAGCAACAAATGCCTTTCCCTATATCAGCTCTTTTATGTTTTAGCTTCAATATACTCTATACCAGCAATGAACATTAAGAATGTTTTTGGAATAAGGTAGCATATGAATACAGAGGTTTTTTTTTTCCTCTGGGACAGGGAAATGAAGCATGCAGTTGTAGAGGACAGTTTAGGTTTGGATTCATTACCTTGGGCAAGGTCCTTAGCTGGTCTCAGCTTCATTTATCGAGTGAAACACATGATTGTTTTCTCCTAATAGAGTAGTTGTGGAAGTTAAATGAGGTGATGCGCTGGGTAATAGTTATTATATGTTTTCCCCATCCAAGTCCCTTCACCACTGGTGGCCATGAAGCTGTGGCTTTCAGTGGAGCCTTTTCTACAGGCAAGCACTGTTGCTATCCCTGGGTCCCTACCATATAACCCATAGCTTTGCAAACAGCAGAGTGATTCTCGCTCGATAGCCCCATCTTCTCCCTGCTGATGGTACCGGCTGAGCTGAGCTATGGAGGAAATCTGAGGGTAGCAGACAGACAGCAAATTCTAATGGTGAGGTGTAAGGCTTTGCCTTGAGCAGTTCATTCAACCCATTTTTCTGAACTGCCATTTTCCAGACTCTGTGTCAGATTCTGAGGATACCTCAAGACATAAGACATAGACATCCCTTCTCTCTCTCTGATAAAGTCTAATTGACAGATGCAGGCAAATGTAGATACAGCTAGTACAACAGAACAGTAAATGGGATATAAGAAGGATGAAGGATGGCCAGGGAGTTACAGAAACGTAAAGGATGACTCCATACCTAGCCCAGCCAAAGGAGGAATTTGGGAGGAGTAACTAACAGCAAGGCAAATACCAAAAGGACTGATCAAAAGTCAAGCAGGTGACCTGGGAGAAAGCACGGAAGGATGGAACCAAAGAACTGAGTCTTCCAAGCAAGATAGCTTGACTTGTGCAAGGGTCAGACAGAAGATAGAACACATCAGCTTTAAGGAACTAACAGGATCCTTTTAGCTGAATCATAGCAAATTTGTTCACGTGGGAAGAACCCTGACACGTCATAGATCACGAGGTCCCTATGAGGCCACACTAGAGGCTGGGCTCCATCCCAAGGGCAGTGTGACACTAATGAAGCACTCTTACTCTGAGAAGCAAACACCCTCTGTTTCATCTTATGTAATTCTCTACATGCAGTGGGATGTTGGAGTGTAGCCAAGCTAGTTAAATTTATAGATGGGGAAACCAGGAGAGGGAGGTAAAACTTCTTACTTAAGACTGCTCTTCAGTTGGTTGCAAAACTCAAACACAAAGTCTCTGGCATTTAGTGTAAAAGCCCATGTTGCATCTTCTCTACAGGCAGGCAGAACCCAACAGCCAGGAAAAATAAAATTGTATAACATACAGCCACATATATAATAGTAGTTGTTTTATGTTATTGTTTCCAAACAAATTCTCTCTGAAAAGTGAAAAGACAAAGAAGGAACAACATGGAGGAATATGTCTCTGAGAAAATAAAAACACCCCAAATATTCTGCCATTTAGGATGAAAACCCAAGGAATTGGGATTCTCTCTCATAAGCATCTGAAGTCACTGTAGACTGAAATTCTGAGGATCACGTTGAAAAAAAACCCGAATTTTAAAATAAGAAGAAACCTGAGTTCTGTTTTTAAAACCATCCCCCACAAACACCCCCGCAGCTTTCTCACATGGCATCAGAGGGGAAAAAAATGTATGTGTGTTGCTATATATATGTAAGTCATCGCTTCTGAAATAGCAATTTAAATTAGACAAGTGATGTAACATCAAACCACAGAGGATCGTGAATTCTGAGCCCTTGGGGAAGCATGTGAAATGCAGCTAAGTCTTCTCAAGTCCTCTCCTGAGATTTGAACTCAGTGGTTTCCCTATCAATAGCCATTTATAGGGAACAACTGTGCAAGTTCAAATTTGTGGAGTCTGACAAACATTGCAGAAAGTTCTCATGACCCAAGATTTTATTCCTTATTGTTATATACATAAATCAGAGTCTCAAGTACTCAATTAGTTGCCCTAAGAGGTACCCAGGGCAGGCTGCAGAAATGACTCAGCAGTTGGAAGCAGTGGCTGCTCCTCTTGAGGACCGGAGTTCAATTCCCAGCACCTACGTGGTAGCTCACAATTGTGTGTATCTCCAGTTCCAGGGTAGCCATGGCACCATGCATGCACGTAGTACACACATATGTGCATGCAGGCAAAATACTCGTACAGAGAGAATAAAAGAAATCCTTTTGTAAAAAAAGTACCCAGAGCAACTATTATTCCCTTTATTGTAGGTACTGTGTCTCCCAAGCAAAGCAGCACCGTGTTGGGGTGTGTACAGGTCAGGACTGAATGCAGCTGGCCTCATCCCTATCTAAAGGCCTCTGGGCTATGTCTCAAGGAGCAAGGGATTCTTTGGCAGCATCTAAGAAAAGCTCCTGTCCCCTCAGTTCCTTCCTAGGTTTGCCTACAAGTTTGCATATCATGATTTTGTCCACGAGTTAATTCTACCTCAATGGGATTGACAAGGGATATGTGTGTGTAAATATAATGAAAACCCAAGGAATTGGGATTCTCGCTCATAAGCATCTGCAGTCATTGTGGACTGAAATTCTGAGAATCATGTGATATATATGTGATAGCTGTAGTTTTCTACTCTAAGAAATGGAAAGGAAGTAGAAGTTTCTCTTTGTTTTTAAATTATTACATTTATTTATTGTGTATGTACATGGTGTGTGTGTGTATGTGTGTGTGTGTGTGTGTGTGTGTGTGTGTGTGTGTGTGTGTGTGTAATGTGCATATATGCATGTGGGTGGAGGTCAGAAAACAATATACAGGAGCTGTCTCTCTTCTTCCACCTTGTGGATCCTGGGAATCGAACTCAAGTCATCAGGCTTGGCTGCAAGCGCTTTCATCCTCTGAGCCTCTGCCCTCTGGGAAGTTATTCTTGACCTAGGTGGAGCACTAAGGAGCAAGGTCAGTTGGTGGAAGGGCAGAACTCCTCACTTAGCCTGTTCCCTTCTTTGGGAAGCCAGCTGCCACTGGATTTCTGTTAGATCAGTTAATGCTGGCAAATAATAAGCTCCTAGCGAGCAGGGTCTCTACTATACACTAGTGCATGCCTGGCTCTGGGCAAGATGCTTGGAACAAAACAGGTAGTCGATAAAGATGTGGTGAATAAATGACTACTTGAAAATAATTTGACACCGGGGAGATGCGAAGGAGTCGAAACTTCCTTCCTTCTGGGTGGCAGGTGTCGCTGGTGATGCAGGCGGCAGCAGGAAAGTCGTCCCTCCTCCACCTCCAGAGTCGGGAGGCTGGAGACTCTAAGGCTGGAAGGTATGGGCCCCGCCTGGCCCTGGGAGCAGGAGGTTGCAGGTCAGGGGTGCGCAGGGAGCCCCTCGCCGCAGCCATTTCCGGCTCTTTGTGTGACAGCAGCCGCGGCGAAGGGGCTGGGCACCGCGGCCAGGGGAGGAGCCGCGGCGGGCGGAGGGGCGGGGCCGCGGGCGGGGCGCGGCGGGCCGCCGGCGCAGCGGCCGAGCGGGGCTGAGCATCCTGCGCCCCGGCGCGGGGCCCTGCGGTAGCCTCGGGTCCCTCCCCTGGACCTGCCACCGAACCAGGTAAGGGACTCTTGGAGACATCAGGGCTGTTGCAGGGACCGAAATACTGCCTAGGCGGAGGATGCACTCCTGAGGATACGCGAGGGGCGGGCGCCGCTTCTCCTAGCCCGCTGGGGGCGCTTGGCTTGGCGCCCGAGGCTGCACGGCTCCGGGTCCCTGAAGGCCCAGCTGCAGGCCCGGCGTTGCCCCTTCTCCCCTCGGCCACTCCGGGCGCCCTGGTCGGGGAGCGTCTCCCAGGAGTCGTGGGTACAGCGCGGAGCTCCGTGCGACAGCCGCAGCCACAGCCGCAGCAGGTGCGTGGCCTGGATCGGAGCCGCCCTCCCAAAAAGGAGACAGGGATAGTCTCGGGGACCAGGGACACCTGCAGGGGCCACGAGTCCAGTGGGGGGCCACATCCCTGAGCCCAGGTACTGCAGATCGCCAGGCAGTCCCCGCCTCTGCGGTCGCAGCCACCATCATTCAGCCAAGGCCAGGGAGATCTGCCTGGGCCCGCCTGGCAAGCAAAGGGGGTACTGGGCGCCCGCGGTGAACCGAAGCCGGGTGGGGCTGGGCCGCAGCCGCACGGTTTCGGAGAGGAAGGCTCGGATGAGCCGGGAGGCATGGCTGACCTGCTTCGAAGCGTTCTGGCTAATGCTAGCGCCTCTCCCCTGGCTGACTGTGAGAAGGAAAAAGGTGGGGTGATGGAATCCTAGGGGACAAGGTTTCCTTCGTATTTAGCTGCCTACCTGTCTGTTGTGGGAGATTGCCACATCTCCTTCAGGAAGGTAAGCCCTTCTGTGTGTACAGGAAGAGAAGGAGTAGCTTGTGGCTAAGGATGGGGGCAGGGAGCTTGGTTCAACCGACTGATGGTTTTCTCCCGAGACTGACTGGGTGTTTTCCAGTCCAGACTTTGAACTTGGCTGGCCCAGTCTCTTAGTGCCCACAGCTCCACATTTGGGCTGGAAGACCGAGGGGACAGACTGCGGGACTGTTGGCTCCTAAACTACCATTTCTACCTCTTGCCCCCTCCCCTTAGAAGTAACCAGCAGTGCACCTCCCCCCCTTGTTGGAGGACAAAAATATAGATTAATATCTATAGTTAGGATTGTAAAGTCCTTGAAGGTAGCTGTCCCCACCACCATCCCCCCTTCTGTGGCTTTCTCCCCCCTCCACGAAATGCTCTGTACGTCCCTCTCTCCTATCAAACTTGCTTGAGAAAGGAGCCAGTGAGTGGTGTTTATCTTGAAGAGCTAAATACAAAAGGTTTCCCCATTGGATGCAGAGCAGGTGCTTCATAAGTCATGGGATCAGAAAGGAAGCTGAGGATAGGAGACATTTTAATAGGAAAGAAGCAAAGCTGAAGTCAAAATATTTGATATCTCTAATGGTTGACTTTCCGACGTAAGCTAGATGTGGGGCTGATACTGTCTTCAAAAATGGCATATCTGGCAGCTGGCAGCCTCGTTTTCAGTCAGGGCTGCTTTGGCCTGGTGTGTGTGTGTGTGTGTGTGTGTGTGTGTGTGTGTGTGTGATAGGTCAGGGGTTACTGTCACCAGAAGGCTTTTGTTGATCACCAGTCTCTACTTGTGGGGTGTTAAATTTGCCCATGGAAGAGAGTTCCTCACTGGAGCTAGCTGCCATCTGCCCTGACGGTTATGAAGCCACAGATAGCACGCTGCTGCTTACAAAGCCAGTGCCCCTGCGTACTTCTGCTTGCTGAGCCCCAGGCCGGTGGCATTAGCTCACTAATCTTCTTTATTATACTTCCTGGCCCGTTCCGACTGGTTGTATAGGAACCCAAGACTGCCTTGTTCCCTCTGTGGTGGAAAATGGAAAGAAAAAGCGTGAGTTAGACATTAGGCCAGAAGGGGGTGGGAGGGGGAAATACAGCTGTGTAGGTTTGGAGACTCTTGCTCAGATCAGATCACATGGAGAAGTAATTTAACAGCTAGTGAAGGACCCCCAGTAACAGTACGTGTACCCTCCGATTATCCGATTATCGCGCCCCCTCAGTGTTCACTGGGCCTCTGAGGCTGCCATTGACCTGAAAGCTAAATTAGGTGATGAATAGGCAACAAGCTAATTAGCATTGGGAACAGCATCGCTGGAAAACAGTATAGGGCTCCTGTCCTCACATCTCAGCCTCGGCCTCCATGCTCAAAGAGGCTTCTTTGGGCCTCTGTTAACCCCAGAGTTTCACCAAGAGCTTCACAAAATGCCCTTTTTGTAGCCTCCATGTGGCCACCATAACAATGAGTCTATTTCTTTACTGGCAAGTATTAATTATTCACTTATAGTTGACGAAACCAGACGTCAGTCACCTCATTGGAGCCTTTGTGAAAGGCCTCTGGTCTTGTCAAGTTGAGAGAGGCAAAGCCATATCTAGGGTCGGGCGAACGGCAGTGCGTTTGTAGCTGGAGGTGGTTGGTGGATGGGGACAGCGGGCAGTATGTGCCTGGCAGGCTGTGAATCCTGTGAATCGGAGGCCAGCTGTGGTGGGGGAGGGGCCGGTGCATCTTTGGATGTTCTTATTAAACGAAGGATGCAAAAGCGCTGAATAGAGTGTAGGGCACACAAGCGCTCTCCTATTTATATCCTTATTGTTGCGATGCATTATTTACAAGATCGCTGAGAATCTGGTTCATGTCCGCAGTCAATTCAAGGTCCTCTTTGACCTCTCCACTTCCGGGGCTTACTTGAATTGGGTTTTTTCAAGAGGACTTGATCTGCTAGATCAGTTGAGGTGCATGCCAAAGGCATTGGAAAGGCATGTGATCAGACAAGGTGTTGGCCAGGGCTTCACCTGGCAACTGCTGAAAGTGAATGTGGTTGAACTTGAGTAGGCAGGAGGAAGGGGTGGGGCAGGTGAGCAGCCGTAGTTCTCACATTTCAGCACACAGGGCCCGGGAAGAATGTCTTCCTCTGTGTATTCAGCATTTTGCAACCAATTCAAAAATGTCAAGGCTTTACCTCTGGGACAGACAGGGTAGCTCAGTGAAGTTAGGCCGTGGGATTCCTCCTTGGTTTGCCCAGTATCTTTAACATGGCCACTGCCTTTTCTGACTTTAGCAATTGAGCAATGGAAAGCAGTTCACTAAGCCTGTCACCTGTCTGTTGCCACCAAAGCCCTGGGATGAGATAATGTCTGTGAACCCCAGGTGGAGAAGAAGTCATGGAAAGAGGAAGAGAACGGGGCTCCCGTGCAGGGCTCTTTTGGATGCATGCCTCTGTTCCTAAAGGAAGTATTTATTAAGTGTATTTTGAGTGTCAGTTTTAAGAGCTGGTTCTGTGGCTTCTCTGTACCTTGGAGCCAAAAGGAAACCGAAAGGCACTTTGTGGCTCATAGGTTGTGTGATGCCCATATCTGTATAAAGACACATCAGGATTCACTGGGGGTGGGGGGTGGTGACGATATCTGCCAGGATGCAAAGGTTTGGGCCGTAGCTTTGGAGTTATGGACATTGTACTAAGGACAGCGCATGTGATTTGCCTCAGAAGACATCCACTGGAAAAGAGCTTTTTAGGCACTGGCAACAGAGGAGAAATGAATCCAGTGTAAATTCTTGAGAGAAATGGTTTAAGGGGACAGAGCCGACTGCAGTGGACTTTCTTGAAGGACTCATCCACCTGGGTGGCATTTTGAAAGCCTCGTGTCATCTCAGGAGCAGTATGATGACAGAGGAAAGCCAATAGAACCTTCCAAAGGAAGAGACCCAGTGATGACCTCATGGGGGCGGCATTTTGACTGGTTGCTGACCTCAGTGGCCAGTCTTCTCACAGTAGAAATTCTCGGACTCCAATCCCTAGGTGGAATGAAGGGACTTTGTATAATTCTTTTCAAATAAGCTACTTTTCTTGTTGTTCTCACAAAAATACATGACAGAAGCAACTTAAGGAAGAAAGTATTTCTTTTGGTTTACAGTTTAAAGGGGTACAGTCCAACATGAGAGCAGAAGCGTGAAGCAGCTGGTCACAAAGCATCCTGAGTCAGGAAGTGGAGAAAGATAAATGTTGGGACTCAGCTTGTTATTTCTCATCATCATCATCATCTCCTTTATTCTGCGATCAAAGCCCATGGGGTGGTGCCACTCACTCAATGCCGAGGGTAGACTTTCCCTCCTTAGTCAAACCCTCCTGGAATCACTTTCTGCGTTTTCATCCTGTTACATTGACAGTTACGATCAACTGTGACAGGATGTAAGGCTTTCCACAGAAAGTAAAGGTGATGGACCAATTGGGAGACTCCTAAATTTGGACCAGTTTCCTCTGGGGGGGGATTAAGAAACAAGCTAGGGCTGACTGAGAGAATCACCCAGCTTTCCCTGAAGGCCCTTAAGCTCAAAGAGTATGCAGGGCAGACCCTCATCACAGAAACTCATGATGTGATGTTTTATTTTATTTTTTTTAAATCAAATTATAATTTACTTTTTCACACAGGGGTTATAAAACAAAAAGGCAGGATGTGGGGAAGGGAATGGCACCAGAGCATAGGTGTTCAGGGGGAGTACAGATACCTTTCAGAACAGGGTATCAGCTTTCAGAACAGAAGGTTCAGGGGACAGGTCACTATGACTCTGCCTATGATTCACTTGTCCTTATCTAAGTTGGTACTGTCCACCGAGGCTACCTATTTACAGGATCTATGACTACTCAGGCTGATAAATTTCCACAAAAGCTGCCTGTTTACAATAGCTTATAGCCTTCTGTTTCAGTGTTTTTCCACAGAGACCCAAGACTTTGTGTTAGCATGTATGTATGTCAGGCCTATTGCTGATTTTAGGCCTATGGCTGATTGTAGGCCTTCAGTGTATAAGCAGGGCTGCCCCTGACATCTCCTCCCTTCTCTAAGTGTAGAAGGGCCTTGGCGATTCTAATCTTTCGAAGGCAGGGATAGAGGCCTGACCTCCACTAATTGAAGGGGACCTTATAATGGTCTTGGTCCTCCTGTCGTTGTCCAGTGAGGCATGAGGGCCATACCTGTCCTGATGTCTTTTTCCTGGAGAGGGGATACTTTTCACAGATGTGATGTTTTATGATTGACTTCAGCAAAAGTATGAATCAAGAGGTAATAATTACAATCTAAAAGTCTCCCCTCAATGTCCAAATCTGTTACAGCTCCGTGTGGGAAGGAGACATGATGGTACTTCTTACAGTAAGCAATACGGACTAAAGGACTACAGAGGTTGTCTTAGATTCTCAGAAGAGTAGACAAGAAAGGATTCTGTAGATATGGTGCCTCGAGGGATCATGATATTGTTTCAAATTCTTTTTTTTTAAACCAGAAGACATGAATTTGGGTCACTGGCTCATGTAGTCGATACATCATTAAACATTGACGAATACGCCATGCCCAGTGCCCCTCCCCCTGTGCTCGTTGGAGGAGTCAGTTCCAGAAAAGAAATCTATTCCTGGCATCGGTGATGACCCAAACAGTTTGTAAGCATGTGAAGCGGTTTGTGATGGGATGGGAGATGGAAAGTTCCATACCATGAGTTCTGTGGGAGTGTGGAAGAGTGTAGCTGCCATGAGAGGGGCTGACCTGTTTATTCTTGTTATTCTAGAATACTGGCTTCCACAGGGCCATTTCCATATGAGCATGTAGGTACTTCAAGCATATCCCACCCCCAGTCCCGTCACCTTTCTCCTCCTCCCTCCTCCACATTTGTCCCTCATTTCCTCTAAACAGTTTTGCTTCTCCTTTCCTATCTGTTTATATGAGATTTTATGCATCTGCATAAAATCTAGGTCCCACAGATGAGAGAAGACATGTAAACATTTGCCTTATCTGAGACTGACCTATAGTCCTCTGGATTTGATGAGCTCCAGTCATGTCCATTTTTCTGCATATGAAATGATTTTAGTTTTATAGCTAAAAACCCATTCCATTGCCTACATGAGCAACGTTTTCCTTACCATTCAGAATAAGTTGATCAAGACTTGGTCCTGGACACAGGGTAGGATTTGAGAAGAGGAGGGAACAAGTCGCTAAGCTGTGGCCGTGGTTTGAGCAAAAGCACACAGCCAGGATGTCCTTGAAGAGACTGGTGACCCTGTACACTCTGGCCACCATGGGCAGATGGTCCAAGCTTCGGAAGTGTAGCTTTAAGAATGTTCCATATATGGAGGTAAATGTCCTACCTAGCACCAGAATCATTTGCCTAAGGGGTTAGAAAGGCCCAGGGAGAAAAGATCAAGTACAGTTATTTTCCCCTCTCTCTCTCTCTCTCTCTCTCTCTCTCTCCTCTCTCTCTCTCTCTCTTCTCATGTCTCCGTGCCGAACGGTAGTCATGTGATTGATGTCTCAGACTCCTTCAGTACCATGCTCTGCAGAAAGGACAAATACGTTGGAAGTGATATGGTGGGGACACTTTGAAATCTCTCCTTGTGCTTTACAAAATGTAGCTTGTTTGCAAACCTCAGTGCTTGAACTGTGAGTTACAACAACTTCTACAACACAGGCTCTGACATCACAGTGGAGGCTACTAGCAATCCAGCTTTCCTGTATTTTCTTTTGTGTGTGTGTGTGTGTGTGTATGCAAATAGAGGCTGTGGGTCAACTGTGCAACCTGGATATCATTCCTCTAGATGTTGTCTGCTTTGCCTTGATGATGATGATGACGATGATGATTTTGGAGACAGTTTTTCATGGGCTGGGAGCTCACCAATTAGGCTGACTAGTGAGCCCAAGGACTCACCTGTCCTCGACCCTCTGGCACTGGCATGACCAGCAAGCACCACCAGGCCCAACTTTTACTGTTTAAAATATGGATCCTGGCTATCGGACTCAGTTCTGAATGCTTGCACAGTAAGCACCGTATGTACTGAGCTGCCGAGCCCCCCCCCCAGATCTCAATCTCCGTATTTCCCAGTGAATGATTGGGAACAATCTCATGTTCAGGCTGCATGGCCCCAGTGATGGAGGCAAGTTCTGTGTCCTCCAATCTAGAGGCCAAGCCTAAAGTCCCCTCTTGGTTTCCTCAGTGATGGTTTAGCCAGATCTTCTCTCTACGTACAAGTCCCATTGGAGTTCCTCACGTGGAAGTGTGCTATGATCCCTAGTAGGGCAAAATCAGGTGGGCACCATAAACGGATGACCTACCTTGCATAAAGGACTGGGGACTGTGGCCCTGAGCTTGTGGCATCTGCTTACTTTTTGGTTTTCACCTTACCAAAAAGCCTTCCTCAAGCCTCTAACACAGGAAGCAACTGAGAAAAGCAGCCAATGAAATGGCAAGACCCTTTGCCCCAAGGTCTATTTCTCAGCTTCCTCGTAGAAAAACAAGCAGGGCGGATAGGCTTTCTCAGGAGCTCAAGGGGAGGCTGACTTGGGCTTCTTTGCTCCACTCTCAGGTCCCCTGAGAGCCACTGCAGGTGGCGGGCCTCTGCTCCCAGGGGATAGGCAGTGAGGCACTGCTTAGCCAGCAGGTGCTGTGTACTGACTAGGTGTCTCAACTGTTCTGCGGGTTGTTGCATTTCAGAGTAAAAATTTAAATTTTGCTCATAGCAATACATGCACATGCTTTTGAAAAAAATAAAGTATTGAAAGACTCCGTAGCGCGGACAACCTTGCAGAGCAGGGCTTCCCTTGGGGCTGGTTCTTTGGGTAGCGCATCTTAGTCTCTAATGTGTTCAGATTGCTGCTCTAGCCTCAGGTCTTTCACATTGATGGTCACCCAGTTGTGATAAATCACACCCTGTCCCCCGACCCATTTCCTAATCTCCTGAGATCTCTGTTTTAAGCTAAACCGAATGTAAAACATCTATATTACTTAGGTATGTCACTGATGTGAGCAGGCCAAAAGTGATGTTCTATTTCTGTTCTTATTTGGCATTTTGTTCCATTGGAAAGTTTAGATTTTTTTTTTTCGTAACGTCAAGTTAAATGTCAGTTGCTGCATCAGGCCCTGTCTTCCCAGATTGCTGTGTTAGTCCCTAACCAGCCAAGTCACTGCATGCGAGCCATGTCTGGGCCCTGGGTTTTGCGTCACTGGGAAGAGAACTCTGTAGGATAACTACTCTCTTTTTCTTGTTTATTTTAACCTTCAAAATTGATCTGCCCCTACCCCAGCAGTTTCCTATCATCTGAAAGTCTTCTCTGCCGAGTGGAGCTGCAGCAGAAGCACTGTGGAGAACAAGAGGAGAACTGTGGGCATGGGCATGGGCGTGGTGACTGGGCGTGGGCATGGGTGTGGTCATGCACACCTGTCATTCCAACACCAAGGGAACTGCTGTGAGCTCTAGGCCAGTGAGACTGTGTCTCAAACAGAAAACAAACTAAGCAGGGCTGAGGCTAGACAGCCAATTTAGGGGCTTTCCATGGGACCAGGTGGGGTTGGCTGTCACTCTGCTTGTCCTCCCAGTGTCTCCTGCTTCATCTTTGGCTCTCTCTGTACCCCACTTGTTTATGTTATACCCATTGGTTCATAAAATTTGAGGGGAGGACAACTTTGTTAAGATATAGTTGGATTACCTGATAACTCACCATGAAAACCATACAGTTCCATAATTTGTAATTGTAGTAACTAACAAACCTCTGCACAGATAATTTTAGGACATCCCTGGCATCCTGGAAAGAGACCTCGTACATTGATTTCTTCCAAACCCACACCCAGCTGTAGGCAGCCACAAGCCCATTTCTTGTCTCCATAGATCTTCTAGACACACTGTATAAATGGATTCATACAGTGCAGATCTTTTTGTCCTTAGCATGGTGTTTTCGAGGTTCATGCATGCATTTAGGATCATAGCTGTGTCTAGACTGAAGTCCTTTCTGTCGCTGAGTACTGTCATGTTGTAGAGTGGTACCAGTTTTATCTCTGGGTCAGTTGAAGGACATTCGGAGTGCTCGGACTTCTGGGCAGTTGTGTATAATGTTGCTAAGAATGTTCACTTACAAAGTTTTAGTTTTATTATAGTTTATACACTTATTGCTTATGGGCTGTGTGTGTATGTGCATGTGCACACACACGTACATGAGCACACACACATACACACACACACACACCACACACACACACGCGCACACACACGTACACGAGGATGCACTCATGCTATAGCAAGTGTGTGGAGGTCAGAGGATCAAGTCGCAGGAACCAGTTTCATTTACTGTGTGGGTCTCAGAGACTGAACTCAGGTCACCAGGCTTGTCAGCAGGCACCGTTACCTGCTCAGCCATGTCACCCGCCCCACACAGCATCCTTTCTAATCAGTCTCCTTTTATTTAATTGTATATAATTGTATATAGATGGGTGTTTTGCTTATATGTATGTCTGTGCACTACATGCATGTGACACTCACAGAAGCCAGAAGAGGAGCATTAGATCCCCTAGAACTGGAGTTAACAGTTGTGAGCTTCTATGTGGGTACTATGAATCGAACCTGGGTCCTTCAGAAGAGCAGCCAGTGCTCTTAACCACCAAGCTATCTCTCTCCAGCTCCAATCCTAGTGAGTTTACTTTGCCAAGTAAAACGCAACATGGTTTAATTACAGAAAACAAAAACTTTCAACATTTGCCTGCTGTTGTTCCTCAGCATGTAACAAATTAATACATCATCAGGTAGCATTGTGCTAGAATGTTCGATTGTTAAAATTGCTGTCTGAGTTACTGTGTTTGGGGGAAAAAATGTGAAATGAATTTTGACTTGGGATTAGGACAGAATTTTCAACAGTTTCCCAAATGGCTCTAAACATGCTTTTGTTTGTTGTTATTTCTTGATTTGTTTTTTTGCTTTTGATGTTTTGTAGTACCTACTTATGAAACATGTTTTCAACATTGACCATTAGAAAATCAAACTGAAAAACATTGAAGATATCCTGCACCCTACAGTGTGAAATATTTATGTAAAAATAACTGAGTACAGGGTCCACTGAGATAGCTCAGTGCGTCAAGGGCGTGGAGGGAGGCTGGAGAACCAGATTTTGGTTCCCAGAACCCTTGTAAAATGCCGAGTGGGCATGGAAGGCTGGAGACAGGCTCCTTTGGGCAGTCCAGCTGGCAAGACTAGCCAAGTCCGCAAGTTCTGGATTAGAGAGATGGTACCTCTGCATATATGACAGAGAGTGGTTGTGGTTCATGCAGTGTCACCTCTGGTCCTCCACATGCATGTTCACACACTAGCATGTGTCTACATATGTATGCACACTACACAGCATTTATCTCATCAATATGAAAATCACTTTCATCTTTGACATATGATAACATTGTATGTAATGCCAAGAAATTGTTTGAAGATAAATTTCCCTATGGTTTATGACCTGTAAGTATTTGATTTGTATACCTGTTTTATAACGCCTGTATACCCAGAGTCCTGTCTACGTTTCTTGGGTTGAAAGAGATCCTAAGAGAAGAAGTTTAAGAAACCTCAGTAAAGGCTATGCCCTAAAAGCACTCCAAGTGGTTCCCACGGGCTGACAGCTGGGAAGCCTGACCTTTGTCTGCGCACACTGTTTCTGTATAGCTCTTTATGCCCAGCCCACTCAGCAGAGGCTGCATGGCTGTCGTGGTACACTCTGGCATCCCTGTAAGATGAACATACATACTCGTTTTCCCTGTCAGCTGGTTCTGAGGTCTGAAGGGGCTAACTCCACAGGGAGTGTCTTCATGGAGCAGTACCCTGCCATGGCCACCTTCCATGCCTGCAAAGCTTCCTGCCACCCTCTGCTACACCCAGGATGGATGGAGAAGCAGGCTGTCCCTTGGGATTTTGTTTGCTCACCCAAATGCCATCCCATTTTATCCTAATTATACCCTTTTAATTTTTTTATATTTTAACATGTCTTTGCATAATATTTTCCTTGTATATATAAATATATTTGTTTATATATGTATATGTATGTCTGTGGGCATGTGTGTGTATATATGTGTGTGTATATCTTCTACCTGGATAGCTAAACAGATGGAGAAAATATTTTCTGGCCTCTAGATGTTTATGAATCTTCCAAATGACAGTTTCCTAATCTTATCTTTCCAATTTAGGAGAGTTTTTGGTCCCAAGGAAGGGAAAAGCGTCCAACCTGGGAGGAAGGTGACATGCTTAGCATTTTCCAAAAAAGATACAAAAGTAGGCATGGCCTAAAATAACACAGAACTAGAAAAAAAGATAACCTGTGTACCTGGCCTCTGCCGATCACTAGCATGAATGAAAGCATTTATTTCTTATAGTAACAGTGATCTGAGAGAAAACATCAGATAGTAGCTGTCCTCTTGAATTTGTGGGCGGTGCTGACGGGAAGTCAAGATGAAAGAGCCATACAGAGCTGACATCTTAGTGACAACGCCTGCCTGGGTGGGGGAGTAGGGAAATCATGGCAGTGTTCACCTGCTCCATGATTTACACGGCATGGCCTTCAGTGCTAGGCAGTGAGAAGCGTTCCTTTAGTCTGAGCAGAGGGTTGGATTCCCAAACAAGCCTGTTTGTTATTGTTCACTCTTCTGAAGACAGGAGAGCCTAATTTGACTGAGTTAGCACAATCAGAAAGACACTTCTGCTTTGACCTTTTCCAAAAAAGTAATCTCATGCAAGCTAGTCTTTTTTAAAAAATAATTTAGTCCTGTGCGACTGGTTACTTGGGCAGAAGGAACCTTCATCAAGGAGTTGCCTTCATCAGCTAGGCCTGTGGGTCGTCTGTGAAGCATTTTCTTAATTGCCAGTGATGTAGGACGGCCCAGCCCACTGTGGGTAGTGCCATCCCTAGGCAGGTGGGCATGAACCTTTTAAGAAAAGTAGCTTGCAAGCCAGTGGGCAAGCATCCCTTGTGGTTCCTGCTTCCAGGCTCCTGCTTGAGTGCCTGTCCTGACTTCCCTCCGGGATGATCTGTAACAGGTAAGGTTAAAGGATCTCATTCCTCTCCAAGTTGCTTTTGGGCAGAGTGTTTTCATAGCAACAAAAAGCAAACTAGGAGAGTATATGTGTATATGCACTGCACGTGGCAAGGAGAGCCATGTGCGCATGTGTGAAAGGCGGGGCAGCTTTGGAGTTGGTTCTCTCCTTTCACCTTTATGCGGGTTCTGGGAATTGAACCCAGATCTCCAGGTTTGCACAGCAAATGCTTTGAGCTGAGCCAGCTTGCTACCCCAGCATGTTTTTCCATGGTGCTTATCTTTCTGTTCCCACCTTACCTGCTGTTCCGCACTTGTGTAGAGAGCTCTCAGCCTGTTTCAGAGGATGGAGGCTGCCGTGATTCATGAATTGTGACTAAGAGCCCAGTTAGCTGATAATTCGTACTTTTATCTTCTGACAACTTATTTCCTGAATGCTTAATCCGCTGCAGGCTGCCTTGCTAAGTATTCTACATGCTGTAAAGTTATAACATGCTCAGAACAAAGGACGGGCACCATTATAAATTGTGGTCCTTTTACAAATAAGGAAACTGGGGTTCCGAGGGGTTAAATAACAAGCTTATGGTCCAGTGGCTATTCATTGCTGAGCAACAGGTTGAGACCCCCCCCCCTCCACCCTCTGCTATTCCTCCTTGGTAAAACTGCCTTACTTTCTCATTCTTCCGGTAATTGTCAAAAGGAGCGTAGCAGTGAGATCCTGCCTTAGCTGCGAACCTGCATTTCCAAAGCCAGGTTTTCCTAACTCCCATCATGCACTGGTGCCAGGACTCTCTGTGTTGCGGTCTGTCAATCATCTCAGCCTTGGAGGCTCTGCCTTCCCCTCTCAGAGGCAAATTATTCACCATCTCAGAGCTGCTACTTCTCGGGGCAGCCAGGCCACTGGCTTTAGGTTGGTTATGAAGACACTGAATTAAACGAACTTCCCTGAATCCTCAAGCCGAGAGATCGCAACTGCCTGAGGTAAACCAGGCCTCGAGTGAATTTGGAGTAATTTATCACTCTCTTATCCAAAATGACAAAACGGCCCATGCGCATGGACTGGACACATGGCCTTTTCTCAGGTTGCATAACAGGCTAGCCTCCCGGGCCAGAAAAGGCACGCTTGGTTTCACATATATCTCTGTTGAAGTTTCTAGAACATCCTCCTTTCTGATTTATGTGGGTTTGGCACTGACTTCTAGCACTTGAACTAAAAATGTCGCATTTGCACTCCCTTAGGCTGTGGGTGATCTACAGAGGCAATGCACTGCAGAGGCTGTATTTCCAAGAAAAAGGAAAGCTGCCTTATGTAAACAAAGACTCTTAATTTGTTGGTTTTAATTAGGCAGCCGCTTACTGATTCTCTTCAAGGAAACTATGGGATGCTACTATTTTGAAGGGGAAAACCTTAAGGGTTATTCTGGTAAATGGATGTTTTATGAAGCTATGAAGTCCTGAAGAAGCCCAGGTTTTAGGGTAAGGTGAGAGGAAGGATAACAGTAAATGACAGTGGGGCAGGAAGGAAGGGAGAAGGTAATTCCAATAAGAACTGGGTGCTAATACATGAGCTGGAAGCTTTTACAGAAAGTTCAGACAGACACACAATTGGAGGGGGAGGGTGTCTTACCAGCATCACAGAGCACCAACAATTCTTACTCTTGCCTGATTTTTTTAAACTTTATTTAAGGTTAAAAGAGAAATAACATGAATCGGGGATCATCTCTGATCCCCAGGTTTGGCTGCAAGCTCCTTTACCCATTCAACCCCTCTTACTTACCCATGATTGTTTTATTCTTGCCCGTCTTGTATTATTGGGAAGTAAACCCCAGTATCACTTTGTTCCTATTTCAGTAGATATTTCTAGAAAACACTTTTAAAACATAATTTTGATACTACATTACAGCTAAAATAGCAGTTTCTCCCTAGTATCAAGCATGCAAGTGAATCAAGCAAGTGAAGATTCAGTTTTGGGATTCAGTTTCCAGTTTGTTTGTTTGTTTTGTTTTTCCCTAAGTGTTACAGTTTTATTTTCCAGGTGGTGAATTCAAAGTAATTGAACCAGGACCCAAACAAACATTGGGTCAGATTACTAAATCTCACTGCTCCCCGCTGCAATGTGTCTTCTGCCCACCCCCAGCCCTGTCCCTGGCCCCCCACCTTGTCCTCCCTGCTCCCCCCCCAACCCTTTAGCTTATTTGTTGAAGACATTGCATCACCCTCCATATTGATTACATGCCTGTGATGTGTTATAATGTGAATTGAAATCAAAGGACTGAAGAGATTCTGGTGTTCCTTTTGGGTCCAACATTCTTCCCATGTGATGGTGTATCCATCCACCAGGCAGTATGTGGTTCACCTGGCTGTTTTCATTTAGTGATGCTGGTCCCCTTGAGGACCAGTGCGTAGATACACTTATTCATTAGGGGTTGGAAAGCAGGTGTTCTAGTTGGCATTGTCTCAGAAAGGAAAACAAATTGTATCTCTTTTCTTCTGAATTGATTATCCTACCCAGGAGTCTATTTTGGTTAGGAAAGGCAAGTTTCTTTGTTGTGTCTTCCCGTTTTCTACATAACAGTTGGATCACAGGCACTGCCCAAGTAATAAGAACCAGGTTTTTATTTGGTAACTCTATGATCTCACTGATGTAAAGGTACTTACGCTTGTTCTGGTTCACTGTGGCTTAGCTGATGGATGCTCACGTGGTCCCATCCAGGGAGAGTGGAAGCTTGAGTCAGGGTCTTCTCTGGATCTGTTGCACACACAGCCCCCATAACTTAGACCTCATCCTTGCTTTGCTAATAAATATCATATTTGTATCTTTACATATGTGTATTTGTGTCAGTGGGGACTTTGTAATGTGTTTTGATTTTTAAATATAAATATAAACACATCTGTGTATGCATGACATATTATTGACATGTAAGTTCTTCTGGATACTTCTTATCCATATTCATGCTAGTTTCATTTATATTGCTGTAGTAAACTATCTGGACAAAAAACAACCTGAAGAGAAAGGGTTTATTTTAGCTTACAACCAGGCTATAGTCCATCTTCTTGGAGAAGACATAGCAACAGGACCCCAAGATTATACACTCAGAAGCAGAAAGAAATGAGTGCATTCATACCCTCCTTATATAGTTTAGGATCCCCTGCCTAAGGAATGGTGCTGCCCACAGTGAGCTGGGTTCTCCAACATCGGTCAACTCAGTTAAGACATAGACAGAGCAACCCAGGGTAGACAGTCCTACACTGAGACTGCTCACAGATGATCTCATGTTATATCAAGCCCATAGTCAAAGCTAACACTACCACAGTACTTTTTCTTGTGGTATTTGGGTCTTAGTGATTCTCTTCAGTCATAACTATGTTATCTCCTTTCAGCCTTTGTCTGAACAATACCAGGAACACATCTCATAATCACTCATTTCCTCATAATACATTCAAACATCACAGTAATACACCACTATGGCATTGGAAACAAAGTGAGCTTGTGTTTTTTTAAACTTTCTTTTCCCCTTTATTTTTGCCGTTCTCAAGGTGCATCCAGTTGGATCTACCATCCGATTACTGAATTAGAGGCTGGAGGGGTGGTTCAGTGGGTAGGAGTACTTGCCACACAAGCACCCATGTAAAAAGCCAGGCATGGCCATGTATCCTAATCCCAGTGGGGTGAGGCAGAGACAGGAGACTGAGGTGTTTTTGTTTTTGTTTACCTATCAGCCTAGCCCTGGATTCAGTGAGAGACCCTGTCTCGAGGAAGTAGATAAAGTAAGGGAGAATAGGAGATCCTCCAATGTCCCCCTTTGGCCATCACAAGCACCTGGCACACACATGTGCATGTCTGTGCCACACCACAGCATACCACACACACACACATGCATACACACACACAACACACACACACACCACCACACACATCATAGAATCACTTGGAACAGTTCCTTTTGGTGTGGCTATTCCAACAATTTGTTGACATACACACTCATTTCTTTCTTCTTATTCTTTTTTAAGGGTTTGCATTTTAAGTTTAATGCTTATTTTATAATAATGTAAAATCTGGAAAACCAGATGTATTCAGGGAATGCTAGAACATTTCCCTTCCCGGTGGGCCTCACCCTTCTTCCTTCTCCTTCTGCAAAGCTCAACTGTCTTTATATAGCCTGTCGTGGCAGTGTTTCAATAAGTCTGTTTGTGTGTGTCACACATCTTCCTCTCAAATAAATGGCTTTGTGTGGTTCACATATACATGCCTGGGCTTACCGCTGCTTTGTCTTACTGCTGCCAGAGTTTCACTGAGGAGGCTGCAGCAGTCCTGCGGTCATGGATGTTTGCATTTTTGAGACTGCTACAGTTACACACTTTACATCTCAACCAACAGTGTGACTGATGGCCTGCTTCTGCAACACGGCCAATGGCATGGTGATCAAAGCAGTTTGATCAGTAAATTGCAGTCTGGATTTCTTACTACAATGAAACAGTATGCTTTTAAACAGTGTCATCTTGGTCTTAGGGGTGGAGCCCCAGCAGATATTAATAGATCTGTATATGTGATTCTTGGTGCAAGTAGAGCCAAACCCCATTAATACCATGCTCTTAAATACTGAGTGTCCACTCATCTATGAAGCAGAGGTCCCCATGGTACATGACACGACTGATAGGATATGCAAGCAGGTAAATGCAGCTGTGTCTGGCACCAAGAAAGGTTTGTTATTGTCTGATGTAATGAAGGAAATTGTTGGGCTTTGTAGTCATAGATCATATAACCTATAAATTATCATCCCTCCCTCAAGTAAACTTAATAGAAATAAGAGAGAAGCTAGAGAGATAGATGACTTAGAAGTCAAGAGCACATACTGCTTTTGCAGAGGACCCGAGTTCAGTTCCCAGCACCCACATCTAGAGGCTCACAACTACCTATAAGTCCTGCTTCAGGGGATCTGACACTCTCTTCTGGGCTTCACCAGCACCTGCACCCATGTGCACGTACCCACACACAGCCACACATGCATATACATCATTTGTAAACTAGAAGTCAAAGAATATTAATGCAAGGAAGAAAGAAGAGGCAGAGAAGGAGAGGAGGAGGAAGAGAAGGAGGAGGAAGAAGAAGAAGAGGAAGAGGAAGAGGAGGAAGCTTTGGTGTGGTCTGGCAGTCATGCTACCATAGACCTAAGCACCACACTTAGAATTCTGACTAGGGATGAGAAGAGAGGCAGAGGGGAAGGTCACTGCTGAGTTCCAGGTGTCCTCACTGGAGACTTGGCTGTGCCACTGCCAGGGTACATGCCCAGAAGGTGTGTTTGAAACTCACTGGAGTGTGAATTTAGTCAGCAGCTCTGTAGCAGCCCAGCCCCCATCTGCCCTGCCAACTGACCTGAAGGAAATGTCTGTTCGAAGTGCGATCTTGGGATATACGTTCCAGCTCTTTGCAGCCCCTGGGCCACAAGTCAAAGGTCCCCATGTGGCCTGGAATTGGACACTACTGGGCACATCCCTGGCATTGAGAGATTCCACACTTAAACCACACTTCTGTGCTAGGGGTCTGGGCTAGCACTCCTCTATGTGCTCTTATTCCCGTAGCAAAGCCTTGGCTTCCTTGTCCCTGATCTTTCTATAAGCCTTGGGGTTTCTGTGGTTGTTAGGTTCACCTCTACTGTCTTCGTCATGGCCGACTTCTCCAGCCTTGTTTCTTTGGGATTGAGATCTCTTTAAGAGCAACACGGGGCTAATGGAGTTCCCCTTTTCTTTCTTTAAAGGTTTCTTTTGTTGTTATTTATGTTAGTGCAGAAGAGGGCATGAGATTCCCTGGAGCAACAGTCACAAGTGGATATGAGCCAGCCCACTTGGATGCTAGGATGAGAACTCAGGCCTTCTGAATGAGCAGCAAGCATCCTGGTCCGCTGAGCTCTCTCTCTAGACCCAAGTTCCACTTTTCATATCTTCAACTAAATGTACTTAAAACTTTTATTTATGCTATTAAGTTCTAAGTAATTACCATTTCTGCTTGAACCACTCTGTCGCTGTGAATAAGTTCTGGGTGCTCGTAAGTTTTCAGAGGGGTGACTTTGGGGGTTCCAGTTTGCACTGTTGATTCTCATCTCATTGCGCTGTGGTACCTCACGGTGTTGGTTTTGGTTCACTTGAGGGATGCAGTTTGAGCTCTGTTCCTGCGTAACCAGGCATTCCTGCAACTTGCTGTGTAACCCAAACTAGCCTCAAATTCTTGATTCTCTTGCCTCAGCGTCCCAAATGCTAGGATTAAGGCATTGTCACCATACCTGGTTTAAGATAGCATTTTCAGAGGCTACACATGGGAACACGATTTATACCCTATGTCATACGGTAGAAGTTTTTTAATCAGTTTTCATCTGTAAATTTGTGTTTAAAAAATGATTCTTCTGCTCACAGGGTACTATATTCTTCAAGTAGCAATTAGCTTGGGTTGGTTTTCTGCCCTGCTTACTCCTTGCTGCTTCGCTGCCTGCAAGAGTTTATCATCTAACCAGCCCATTCTGCCCAGGTCCAAGACACAAAAATACCCAGTGAGGGCTGGTTGCTTTGGTGTGGTCTATAAAATATCCTCAGGCCAAGGGAGACATGGCAGTTGCCGCAAAAAGGCTGGTTTATAGGAGTTAACAATTATATAGGCTCTGCTTAATTAGCCTATAAAACTCAGGGCCAGGTCCCCTTGATCATCCTGGCTGTTGTATGATGGGTATTTATCCTGTACCATCATCTGAGAATGGAATTGATGAATGTCCTTAAGAAGAGTAGGAGACCTGGCCCATGTCCCCATGCCCAGTATCAATCTGATTCTTGTTACTTGACCGTGTGGGTGTCACATGTCACATTACTTCCCAGACAGTGCTTCTCTGCCACTCCTGTGGGGGCACACTCTAACGTGTGTAAGGCTCAATTCAGATATCCTCAAAATGTATATATTATCTAATTTATTATTTTTGTGTGTGCATGATGTAGTGGGTGTGTGAAGGTCAGAGGATGACTCGTGAGAATCTGGTCTCTCCTTGACCATGTGGGTTCCAGGATTCGAACTCAGGTCATCTGGCTTGTCATCAAGTGCCTTTACTCACTGAGCCATCTTGCTGACCGTGAGACTCAGATTTTGAAGGTGTTAGTGAAGATACCTGTGAGGAAGTGGTATTTGAGAGTGACCTCAGTGACCCTTGACCCTTTCTACCTCCAGAAGGGGCTTGGACAGAGTGAGGCCAAACAAATATTTGGAGGTCCCTGAAATTCTCTCCTCTTCCTCTCCATCAGTGTGGAAGACAGACACCGCAGCCATGACCACCCACGTCACTTTGGAAGATGCCCTGTCCAACGTGGACCTGCTGGAGGAGCTGCCCCTCCCAGACCAACAGCCATGCATCGAGCCCCCGCCATCTTCCATTATGTACCAGGTAATGGAAATAGCAGCATGCAGTGGAGAGACCTGGATTCCGGAGGGCCTGTAAGAGGGCCTGCCCTGAAGTACAGGAAGGAGGAGGTCTGTATCGAGAAGGTGAAAGGTCAAGAGCTGATGGAGTCCCTGTGCACTCTCAGAGCCTGGTAGAAGGAATAGATTAACTAACAATGGTGTGCCAGGACCATTTCCCT
Organism: Mastomys natalensis; assembly: GCA_021653895.1. Classification (NCBI taxonomy): domain Eukaryota; kingdom Metazoa; phylum Chordata; class Mammalia; order Rodentia; family Muridae; genus Mastomys; species Mastomys natalensis. Next base: position 825,400 of record JAJTUV010000870.1, read on the forward strand.
CCCCTAGGGAACATTTGTTGATCTGTTCTGACCCCAAATTCCTTCTGGACTGTTCTGTTATTGCACCACCCGGATTATGGCATCCCTGATCTCATGAATTAAATATCAAAGCTTAGAAGCCTCTAGAGTCTGCCTGGGTAATTACTTTTCCTTCATGTGCATGACAAGAGCTCACATAAGCCCGCATGGCAACCCGTGTGGCTCAGGGAAGTGGGTCACAGTTGTTTGCTTTGGCCCTAGATCAGATCTTTCGATAAACCACCATCCCATTACATACGGCTATAACCCTGGCAGGCCCAGTGAGGAGGCCGTCCATGCAGCAGAGGCAACCTGGCCAAAGCCCCTTGTCTGAGTGTACCAGGCTGAATGCCGTGTTACAAAGGAATGTGTTCATTTGGAAACTGAGGTTATATTGAACCTTTTTGCTAAGGCTTAAATAGTGAGCTATGAATACATGTAATTAATTTTTTTTCATTTCATTCAATAGTTAAATGTATCAATCACATACTTGAAGGTTCATTTCCTAAATTTGATTTATAAGTAGCTTTTAACATAGATCACAATTTCAATTATATAAGCATATTTTAATTTTAATTATATAGGGAGAAATTTTTATTATATTAAAATGGAAAAGTTTGCATAGAAATTTTTTATCTCAACATACCCTTCTGTTTTCATGAACATTTTGCTTTATTAAATATATATGGTATATATTTATTCTTTTTACTAAAATAGGAATTCATCTATTATATATATATATATATATATATATATACACACACACACACACACACCACACACACACACACACCACACACACATATATATGTATTCTAATTTATCTTTTCCTTAAAGTTTACTGTGGAGCCTGGTGTGGTGACTCACAGCTGCAATGCCAGCATTCAAGAGGCTGAAGGAAGAGGACTGCTCTGAGCCTGAGACCAGCCTGAGCTACAGAGAGAGCCTCTGTCTCAAAAATCACAGCGAGACAAACTTCTCCTGTGGATATTACTTGGTCATCAGTGCAGTAATGCCACCTTATGGTTAAGTGGCTCGTGGTCCTTTCTAGCCATTGTTGTACACATGGACATATTTCAGCTTTTGCTGGGTGTTTCCATCTTTCCAGGGTGTTGTAAAAAGTACAGCAGTGGCCTGACGTGTCCATTGACACCTGTGTACCCTCAGGCAAGCGCGGCTGAATGGCTGGATAAAACCCATGTACATCTTGACTTTTAGCAGCTGTTTGGACTTGCACAGTTAGCTGGAAGTATGGCTTCCATGTGCTTAGATTTTTTTTTTTTTTTTTGTAATTCATGATGACATGCATAGAAAACAGATTAATGTCAGTGCATTTATCACATGAATAAGTAGGCAAAATTTATCAGAAAAGCCTTACTAACTGGAATGTAAAAGTGTTGATTTGGAACTAAATGGTTACTTCTGAGGCTTGGCTGAGTGAAACCAGTCACCGATGAGAGATAGGTGCTGCCCATCTGCCCTCAGCTAAGCTGTGGGGAAGGGGTAACATTTGAAGCCATGGGCAGTAGGTTTCCACAGAAGCTGTGGTTTTTGTTGGCAGCCGTTTATTCCCTAGACACCTAGCCAGCTTGGATGTGTTTTCCAACAACCAAATGCCCCTCCTGGCCTCTACCTCCACAGGCTAACTCTGTGTCCCTCCTGTCCTCTACCTCCACAGGCTAACTTTGACACGAACTTCGAGGACAGGAATGCATTTGTCACGGGCATTGCAAGGTACATTGAGCAGGCAACAGTCCACTCCAGCATGGTAAGTCTCTGTGACCCTCACGTGCAGGTGCATACTGCGGAAGCAGGAGGAACCATGGGCAGCTTCCCATACCAGCCCTGTGCTTAGCTACCCCAGGATGCTCTGCCATAGTCAGCTGGCCTAGGAAAGTACATTCTGAAGAAGAAAGTTCCTCCTAAAAATGAATGCTGTGGCTTTGCATGATATTATTTATTGACTCAAGGAAGCCGCTGACCTAAATCATTCATAAATGGAGCCAGTCGTTTTCCATTCCTCTTAGGGTCTGAGCCTAAGAGGGCAGAAGTCTCTTCTTCCCTTTAATCCTCATAGACATTTGCAAAATTCTAGATTCCTCATCTGTGGGCCCCTGCACGTATTTCCCCGGACCATTCTCACTGCGTGGGATATGTTCTACAAACCTAACTCATTTGTTATGCATTGTGTACCTGCTATGAGTGATTCTAGAGTCAGTGTGGGGCCGGTCTCAGTTCTCGGGGAGTCAAGAGGGAGAGAGACAAGTCAACCAAACACCTTTTCTATGCAGACATTTCAGGTTCACTGTCTCATTTAATCCTCACACAGACCCTGTGAGGTCGGTCATTGGCAACTCAGCTGGCCAACACTGGAGTCTCTCAACTCTTAAGAAATTGACTCCAGTTCTCACAGCTGATAGGTGGGGCAGTTCTAAACTTAGGACTCTAGTGACAAAGCTTGGCCCTCTGGACTATTTTTTGCAGGCAAATAAAAAACTGTATAAATGTTTCACATTGTGATAAATGTTTGGAGTTCAGCTTTTCAAGGGGCCTTCAGAAGGCCGGCGGAAGCTTGATAGAGGAAGTCACTTTTTAGTACATCCTTGTAAGACGGTAATGATAGCATGTGTTGTGCACACTGCTCTTTGAAATGTATGGAGGGCAATCTGCTGTGTGATAGCATCAGAGCCTCATAATAACCCTGGGGCTTGCAAAGGGATCATTATACCCATTGTAAAGATGAGAAGACTGAGGTCTGGAGAAATTAATAAACGAGTTGCTCAAGGTCCTACAGCCAGTAAGTCCTTGAATGAACCTGGGAACAGTCCTGACCTCTTTCTGTGGTTCTTTCCATCCCACAGAAGGTTGGAGCAGTCAGAGATGAGATGGGAGGGGGCTAGCAAGTGAACATCAGCAGGAACAAAGACAGAATTCTCAGACTGCCCAAAATTAGGATGTGTCTGTGTGGTACTGTATATAAATAGGATTTATGGAGAATGAGGTCTGTACATGGGGATCATATTTGATACCTAAGCTGCCACAGCAAAATACCATGAATAGATGGTTTAGATGGTGGGCGTTGCCACAGCCCTGCAGGATGAGATTCCTGGACCAGGTGTCAACAGGGCTGCTTTCTCCTGATGTTTCTTTGGCTACTCTGGCTCATTTCTCACAAACTCCTGGGTGTCAGATGTCTCTATGTGTACCCACGTTTCCTCTCTTTGTAAGGATGACAGTCAGATTGAGTGAGAGTCTGCTCATGATGTCCTCTGAGCATCATCCTCCTTCCAAAGGGGCCACCTAGGAACAGTCACAGTCTCAAGTATGAGTGACGTGCAGGGAGCCTGTCACCGAGGACTTCCATTCATTTCATCAAAGGACAGACGGGAGACTGGAGGTGAAGCTCCGCTGTTAGGGTGCCTGTCTAGAACACTCAAAGCCCTGGCTTGTATGTATCCAATCTCCAGCACCACAGAACCTGGGTGTGGCCTGGCAAATGCTTCTAATCCCAACTGTGGCGAGGTGGAGGCAGGAGGATCCAAAGTTCAGGATCACTTTCTCAGCTACATAGGAAGCTTGAAGCAAGCTTGGACTAGAGACCCTATCACAAACAAACAAACAAACAAACAAACAAAAGAAATAAAGAAATAAGTAAATAAATAAATAGCAGTGGGTAATTTTCAGTCATGGAAGAGAAGGAGCCAAGCTCTGGTTTAGCCAATGCTTTGTCCATAATTACTCTCAGAACGAGCTATAAAGAAGAACGAATGGAACACATACACTGGACGAGAGTCTCAAAATGATTGTTACTGGAGGCATGAAAGGGTGGGGGCAGGTATTTTAGGGGACAGCTGTAATGATCACGTACATGAGTGAAACCGGACATCAGCTCCAGCTGGCATCATGATTCTTTGGGGTTGGGAGAACCAGACTGAAGTATCTCAGAAATACCAGGTTACAGGCTCAGACAGTCAAATCTGAAGGACAGGCTGGCTCTAGAGATGACTCGATTTGTTTTCTGATGCTGCTGTGACAAATGGCATAAACTTACTGGCTTAGTAGATAGATTGCTCACCTAGCATTCACAAAGCCCTAAGTTTGGTCCCTAACACCCACATAAGCCAGATGTAGTGGTAAATGTCATAACCTTAGACTTGAGAAGTAGAGATGGGAAGATCAGAAGTTCAAGGTCATCCACAGCTGCCTAGAAATATGTATCTCTAGAATATATATAATATATATTATATATGCCAATATACAATATATTATGCCATATATGTATACAATATATACCTATATACAATATACTATATCACATATATGATATATGTAATATATATCATGTACATAATATATGTATATGTACATAATATATGTATATGATATATATATGTATATATCATATACATATACAAAAGATGGCCCTAAGAAGAACCAATAGCTCAGGGTTCCCAAGGCCCCATCCAGAGCTCTTTCCACCACAACATCTTGGCCTCTGTATTCTGGGCTTGTTATGTAACAACCATGGCTGAACTGTCCAGAGGGCAGAGTACACATCTTGGTTCTCAGTTCTGTTTCTGACGCAGAGCCTGGGACCTGAAGATGCTTGCTGCAGCCTCTGTTTTAACTGAGTGAAATTATGTGTGCTGAGGGCATTTGGGGGCTGAGAATAGCCACGTGTTCCTTCCATCACTATCAGTTCCTCTTTTAGACATGTGTGCCCAAACAGAAGAGAAAGTAGGCAGCCCATGGGCTGGTCTCGGTTGTTTCTGATCTCAGGGACAGCACGTTACTGACTTCTTAATTAAGAATGGAAGCTATTGTTGTCTAATAGACTCACAATAAGCAGCAAACTCCAAATTAAATTGGATTCTGCCCTAAAAATATGTATTATAAAGTAGATATGATAAATAGATCTAAATTTTAAAGTTCATTTTTCCCTAAATATATTTACAAGGAGAGGAAGCATAATGCTAATTCTTTTCTCCTATTATTCTTTGAGGTATGCTTTCCATAACTAGAAACCGTTCAAAATATATGCGTCTGTGTTTTGATCATCATCACCATCATCTAATTTCATTACCCCCATTACGCCCTAGAATCTTAGCAGTCAATCTAGGTCCTCTCCCTTCGTGTTCCCATCAACTACAATCTGTCCGCAAGGCTGTACCACTTGTGGGTATTTCGTCCAAAGGAATCGTGGAATATGTGGCCTTTCATCTGGTTTTCACTGAAGTTCTTATTAGATCAGATATTCTAAGATGTAAGGTGCATGCGACTTATCTCAGGACTTTGATGGAATATAGGTTCTTATTCCAAGGCTCAGACAGACTTGTTAGCAAGCCCTCGGGTGATGCTGTTGCCTGCCACAGTCCACATCCTAGCTGGTACAGATGAGAGCCTGGAGAAGTCCGTGGCCCTAGTGTTATATCTCCGTGATGAATGTGCTTTGCCGTTTCAGAATGAAATGCTGGAGGAGGGCCACGACTATGCGGTCATGTTGTATACTTGGCGCAGCTGTTCCCGGGCCATCCCTCAGGTGAGACCATCCTTGCTGGGCCTCCCTTCCCCTTCAGGGAGGTGTCACTGTCTCTGCAGTGCCCCTCCAACCTGAACCTAAAGCAGAGGGCTGAGTTCCCCAGGTGGCAGGAAGTAAAACTTCCCATAATGCTACTGACAAGGTCCACGCCCAGGGTCTTAAAAACAGTTTCCCAACACATACTGTGCACGGTATTTTATTTTAAAGGCAGTAGATGTCTCTTGCCACCCAGGCTGTTGTAAAGGATCTAAAGTAGCAAATGTGATATCTCCTCATTTCTTCACTTAAACCCTCTGCTTCAGATGGTTCCGGGTTTTTTTTTATTTATTTTTTATTTTTGGCATAAACGTATTTTATAAATCTCTACCATTATCACAAATCCATATTGTTTCTCACTTTTTACACTGTCTTGGGCTTGTTTGAAAATACAGATAGTTTTATTATCATTGACATTTTTGCATAATTAGTGGATTCCATTGGAACACAATCAACAGACCACATGCACTCAAGTAAACAGAGGCGCCCTTCTCTCTTCCTTTTAGCCCTCATATTTAGGGGCAGCTGTTATTAACAATTTTTTTTTGTACTTTTCACATTTTCTAAGCCTGGTTTTGTTTTAAACAGTTGATTGTCTTAAAAATTTTTAGTGCCTTTATTCTCTCTCTTGGGGAAGGTATGTACGTATCATGGCATACATATGTCAGACAGAGGATAATCTGTAGAAATTGGATTTCCCCCATTTAGGTAATCAGACTTGAAAGCGAGTGTCTTTCTCCACTGAACTGTCATCTCCCAGCCTCAGAATTGTGTTTTTCTGGAGAAAGTTACCAAACTGGAGCTGTGCCTCAGTGGTAAAGCACTGCTAACATACTCAAGGTCTTGGAACCTGAGATCTGGATTCTTTCCCCCAGCAGTGTATAATTAAATTAATTAGTCATCAAATCGTACTTAACTGTTCCATGGCCTCTTTGTCTGTCAGGTGTGGTAGTACCTTTTCGTAGTCATTCCAGAGACCCACCTTAGCCCTTCTAATGTTTGCAATGGTGTATGTATATGAATGTATATGATCGTATCACTTTGTCCATTTAATGACCCACTGGCAATTATCTAGACACTGATAACCATAAAAGATTATCCTTTTCCAGTGGATGTGGTACTCTCCAGTAATCCCAGCACCTAGGAGGAGGAGGAGGCAGGAGAATCTTTAGTTTCAGGCCAGCATGGGCTACCTAGTGAGTCACTAATTTAAAAAAAAACACAAAAAACTAAAACCATCATTGGCTCACTCTCACTGTCAACACTAGCAGGCTTGGCGCATGCGCATTCACAGAACATACGGCATGCGATACTAAGGGTACATGCTGACTAAAAGCACTGAGCAGAAGAAATGAGTCCCCGGGGGACACAGTTTAGGTTATCCATCATTAACATGGATATGACTGGGAAGCCTTGCTCCAAGCATACAACATAACAAGGGCAGACTGGTTCATGGTCGTGTGCGTCAGGATAAGGGGAGAAGACTTACAGATCTCCATCGACACATGTATAGCCAACTGTGAAGGCACAGGCCAGCAGGAATAGGAGCAGGGCGTGGTGTTAGGATCAGCTGGCTCCTTTACTGCAGCCGGTCTCCAGGGAGCACTTGTGGGGCCTGTCAGTCTTCGACAGCTCCCTCTCACTAGGGTGATCCTATCCACTGTCACCGACAACAAGATGCAATGTGAGCCAAGCTCATGGGACCGCAGCTGGGAGTCCGGTGATGAAGCTGCCCCTCGCTTTCACAGGTGAAGTGCAATGAGCAACCCAATAGGGTAGAGATCTACGAGAAGACGGTGGAGGTGCTGGAGCCAGAGGTCACCAAGCTCATGAAGTTCATGTACTTTCAGGTGAGTGCGGTGTGGGTGGGTCCAAAGCAGAAGGCTCAGGTAAGTGGGGTGTGGGCGGGTCCGCAGCAGAAGGCTCGCGAAGCATCTAGACTTTGGTGCTATGTCATTTTGTTTTTGTCCAGCTAATATTTTTGAGAGCCACCTACATCCCTGTGGATGGGCCAAGCCAACAGGTGTTCCTGCCTCCACAGAGGATGTGTCCTAGTGAGTTTGTGTGTGCTTGGAACACAGAGTGACAAAAATACACACTAGTTTTCAGGACATGGTAAGGGTGTGAGTAAAATACGATTTACAACAGTGGTAGGTTCCAGAGTATCTACGGGTAGTTGCCAATTTAGGGACAATGGCTTGGAGCTACAACCTGGGTGACAAGAGGCAGGAATGTGACAGTCATGAGGCTCCAGGAAAACGGTCCTGCAAAGCCCCAAGGCCTGTAAGGATCAGTGTGTTCAAGAGATGAAGGACCGGAAGGGAGTGAGCTGCAGAATAGTAAAAGCAAGGAAGAGATCCCAGGGGAGGCTGGAGGGGGACAGGGACCCATGAGATGGGCACTGTGAGCCTGGAGCTTTGGATTGGATGGTGCGTGGGATGACATAAGCTTTTAGGACATCTGGCCTCTAGGTAGGAATTGCTTGGGAGATGGAGGTGGGAAGAGGCTGGGATAGAGGAGCATGGAGGAGCAGGCGACCAGTCAGGAGCTCTAGAAGACTCATTTATAGAGGAGGAAGAACACGGAGAGGGCCAAGGGCCTTCACAATGATGGGGAAAGCTAGGCGATATCGTGAAAGGACAGGAGATGTGAGCAGCCAGTCGCTTCCTGGGGTCTCACTGGCAACTGTGAGGGTGGCAGGGAACACTGCAAAGCCAGTCTGTGCTCCACAGTGGGTGGCAGAGCATGTACAACCCACACCCTCCATATGTTCCATTCATAGAGTGCTGACACTGGCCAGAATCCACCCTGTAGTCAGCATCTAGGCAAGAGCTGGGGCTGTACTCTGGAGGTGCCTCAGCCTGGGTAGGGAGCAATGCTAGGTCAAAACCCAGCGCTGCTGTTTTCTGTGTGTGACTCACTTCACACACGCACACGCACGTGCACACATACACAGGCACACACACACACACACCAGCACAGGGAATTGAAGCCTGCTTCTCAGGGTGATGGAAAAGATAAACTCAGTCTCTCTGTAGGAGCCCAGCAGAGCCCTATGACAGCGTAAAGTGTTTCACAGCAGTGGTTAGTATCATAGACGGCCTGACTCCCATAGCCTAGAGTCTCTACTGGGAAGCAGATCCAGGAGAGAAGAGCCATCAGAAACTAGGTGGGAAATGAAGAGCTTCCCCAAAAGAGGTGCATATGGAAGGAAGGAAGGATCTGGGATGATTCACAGCCATGTGCCTCGCACTGTGGCCGTTGACTAAGCATAGAAACAGTAGTGAACAGTGACACTCCTCAGCAACACGAGGCTCGCTCCAAGCTCTCAGCAGCCACTGTGGCCATCCACATGAGTTACTCTAATGCCTAATGAAGCATCTTCAGGAATCTCAAGGAGGGGCAGGCGTCCTTGGCTCACAGTTTACAGGTCCAGTCCATCATGGCGATCTAAGCGTGTTGGCAGGAGTATGAGATAGCTGGTCAGGTTGTGCCCAGGTCAGGAAGGAGGGGGAGGTGAAAGTTGGGGCTCAGCTCAGTTTCTCCTGTTGACTCACTCTGGGCCTCACGTACATGGGGTCATGCCATACCACCCACACATTCAGGGAAGTCCTCCCTTTTCAATTAGACCTTTCCAGAGACATACTTCATGGACACACCCAGGGGTATGTTTCCATGGCAAGTCTAAATCCCATCAAGTTGAAAGTTGAGAGTAACCATTACACCATTGTGGTGAGCATTGCTGGTGGTGAACAATTCCATCATGGCAGAAAGCCTAACTGGACTGGCTATGGCCTGCTGGTCCTTGAGGGAGAGGAACTGACAGTTGGGCACGGTAGGCCTTGGAAGTGGAATGGAGCTCACATCTGCACATAGATCCTCTTCTCCACACACCTCCCTCCCTGTGTTTGTTCTCCCTCCTCTTCTTCCTCCTCCTCTTCCTCCTTCTTTGTCCTCTTCCTCTTCTTCTTTCTCCTCCTCTTCTTCATCCTCCTCTCCCTCTCCTCTTCTTCTTTCTCCTCCTCTTCTTCATCCTCCTCTCCCTCCTCCTCTTCTTCCTCCTCCTCCTCCTCTTCCTCCTTCTTTGTCCTCTTCCTCTTCTTCTTTCTCCTCCTCTTCTTCATCCTCCTCTCCCTCCTCCTCTTCTTCCTCCTCCTCCTCTCCTTCCTCCTTTCCCTCCTCCTCTTCTTCTTCCTCTTCCTCCTGTTCCTCTCCTTCCTCCTCCTTTCCTCCTTTTCTATTGCTCACTACCCCTCCATTACTACTGTTGCTTCTTCTTGCTTTTGAACTACTCACCCCAACACACACATCCAGGTGACAGATTTTTTGACATATCATATTTACTCTTGTGAATCCCCCAGGTAGAGTGACAGTCCAGCATGCTTTTGTGTCTTCACAGAGCTGGGTGTTCATCACGTAATCTATTCTAGAATGTTTTCACCCCTCTGAAAGAAATCTACTGAGCCATCACCCCATGCTACCCCAACACCCTCTCCTTCAGACTTAGGCAACTACTAAACGACTTTTTATCTCTGTGGATTTCCTGTTTGGACATTTCCCTACAAATGAAGTTATACAGGACATGATGTTTCATGCCTGGCCTCTTGCAGTTGGCAGGGTGTTTTTGAGTGTTATCTGTATCATAGATTGATGACAGGACACCATGTCACTGTGCACACACATACACCATATTTCATTCATCCATTTACCAGGTGATAGATGTGGGTGTTTTCCCCTTCGGGTCTGTTAGGAATGAAAGCTAGACACATGTAAGAACTGTGTCGTTGTCATTACAGGCTCTTCTGTTTCTCTTGGGTTGTGAACTAGTTAGGATTTTGTCAACTTCACATGAGCTGGAATCATGGGGAAAAATTCATTAACTGATGAGATTTCTCTATTGATTGACCTGTAGGCAAGTCTGTGCGGGCATTTTCTTGATTAATGATTGGTGTGGGAAGACACAGCTCACTGTGGGCTGCATCACTCCTGGGCTTGTGGTCCTAGATTGTCTAAGAAGCAGACTGATCAAGCTGTGGACCCTCCGTGGTCTCTGCTACAGTTCCTGCCTCTGTGTTCTTGTCTTGAGTTCCTGTGCCAACTTCCTTCAGGGTGGACTGTAAGCTGTGAAATGAAATAAATCTTTTCTTCCCCAAGTTGCTTTTGGTCACAGTGTTGTTTATCACAGCAGTAGACAGCAAAGTTGGCAAAGCTCTCCCTGTAAGTGGAATGCTGGGTCACTTAGTGACTCCACCCTAGGTGTTCAAGTTTCCTAACTGCCCTGCAGCCTGTGTCAGCTCCGCAACCACTGTATGATTGAGGCCACACTACCATTGTACGATGCAAGAAGTCACACCACCACTGTATGATACAAGCCATACTACATACATGTGTTCCCATGTACAATACAGGTTATACTACACACCATGTGGCCTCATGAGAGTCTCTAAGAGCAGAAGTCCCTCCATTGTTGACTTTGCTCCTTAACTGCACTCATTACAGTTGAGGCTAGCCCCATGCTTCCTTAGCCTCCGGCGGCCTTGGGGCCTTGTGGACAGCTCATCCTTCCTTCCTTGCCCTGCCTCTAGCTTTCTCCTTCTCTTTCAAATTATTTCCCTAAAAGGTCATTTCTTGGTGGTTTCAGTCTTTCTCTCTAGAGGAACAGTCCTTGTGAGCCCTTCCCAACCTCCATCCCTTCTTCATATCCTGCCATACCAAGTATGAAATTCTGCGCCAAGAATTTATTTTGTTTTCTATTACTTAATTGGCATATGTGATCCTTAGGACAGTTTTTTTTTTTCTTCTTGTCTTGATTTCTGCTTGACCTCAGTCCTTACAGTGGTTGCATGGTTATATAGTAGATGCTCAATAATCAGTTGCCTGTTGGATGCACCTCTGTCCCTCCTGGCATTTCACACATTGGGGACACAGTGCTTCTTAGCGAATGTGTTTTGAACTAATTTATAAGGTAAACTCACTTGGAACAGGTCCTAGCACGCTATCACGATTCGCTTTGGAAATGGGGATATCTCAGAGAAAGACTGCCTGGCATGTCAGATGAGCCCTCACACTGTTCCTCTGTCCCCAGCGTAAGGCCATCGAGCGCTTCTGTAGCGAGGTGAAGCGTCTTTGCCATGCCGAGCGCAGGAAGGACTTTGTCTCCGAGGCCTACCTGCTGACCCTGGGCAAGTTCATCAACATGTTCGCGGTCTTGGACGAGCTAAAGAACATGAAGTGCAGTGTCAAGAACGACCACTCTGCCTACAAGAGGTCAGAAGCCCTCCCTGCTCTCTGGACTCTTCTCGCAGACTTACTCCCTAATAATAGAGTAGCTTTCCTCAAACCCAGATGTTGTGTCAGGGTGATCTGAGGAAGACAGTTCCAAGTTGGGGCTTCAGAAGAGTTGATGCTGGTTGACCAGGCTTGATGTCCCGAGATGGAATCTGGTCTCACCTCCCTCATCAAGGGGAGAGAAGCAATTTCTGCCATGCCTACCTCAAGGCAGAAAGATTATCATAGGGCATTGCATTGTTGTTTTCTGTGAAAAACAGAAGCTACCGCTTATGTTCCAGGACAGCAAAGCCCACACATACATTCCCCAACTTACCCGGGGGCCGCATTTGGCTGGATCTCTCTCTCCACCTCTCTGCCAGACCTGCATCTCCATGGTCTCTTTTCTCAGGCAGGACACTGCAATGGCTTCCAATCAGTCCATAGCATAGCCCCAGCTTTCCAGAAAAGAGTACCTCCTTCCTCATGCATTTGAAAACTCCTGGCCAAGATTGCTATCAATCCAGCTTGCTAATCCCTCCATCAGACACTGAATCAGGTGGAGGTGATCTGAGTGGATGACAGAATTAGGGGGCCATGTCACTGTTGAAAAAGGGCTGGGATTGGGAGGTAGTTATTCATCTCCAGAAGCCGGGATATAGCCACTCAAAGACACGGAACGCTACAAAATATCAGATCCCCAGGGAGTTGGTTGAGGCTCAGATGAGTACTCGTATCTGTCTATACCTCCTGGAAGGGTTGTCCATATCATTGGCAAAGAAGGACTTAATCCTATCTACAGAAAGGAAGGGGGCAGATGTGAAACCTGGGTTGCCCAAGAGTTAGAGCCCATCTAAAGATCAACTCAGGATATCACAGATGGCCACCAGCACAGCATCCTTCCCCATATACTTCCTGTTACAGCCTGCCACTTCCATCATGACCACAGCCAACATCTGTGTCCCAAACCAGGCAGCCGTGCTGTTCCCATTCTCACAAGTTATTGTGATGCGGGCCGTGCCTTGCTGGGCTAAGTTGGGACACAGGTTCAGCCCAGTTCTCCATTTCCCTCCATCTGCCATCCACTTTGGCTTGAGGCTTCCATGTTGCCATGCAGCGCTGTGCATGAGAATGTTGAGGGAAAGCCAGATCTGTGATCCATGCTACTCGGAAAGCTACGGCAGGAAACTCATCAGCTGGGCCTAGCAGCACAGTACTGAAATCCTTGGTAGTTTTCATCAGTTCAAGGCTTAGGCTATAGAGTGAGTTCAAGGCCACCCTAATGAACTTAGCAGAACCCTACCTCAAAAATGAAAAATAGTAGCAAGGTTGGGGACATAGCCCAGAGGTCAAGTGCTTGCTCAGCATACACAATGCCCTGGATCCAATCCCCAGGACTACAAACCAACCCAAAAATAGGATGCTGAAATTTCCCTATAATGAACAGAATGCATGAAGTAAATGAAGCTTCCTGGCTGCAATTCAGTTCTACCAGACTCACTGTACAGCTCCTCTGGAGGTCCAGACCAGACTCAAGACACTGCCCCCACTTCCTGTCTCGTCATCCCTGCCTGGTTTCCATTAAATGCCCTGAGATTCCAGTGGGTTTTTGTTTGGGGTTTCATGCCCTTTACTGCCCAGCAGCTGTCATGAGGGTGTAAAGGGCCCGAGAGAAAGGCCTGCCAAACACATTTTCCTTTGACCGTGGGATCACCTGCAGTGTTCAGAGCCTCATGACATTAGGATGGTGTCTCTTGTTGGTTGAGTGGGAGCAGACACCCATGCACCATTATCGCTTCCTTCTCTGTGTTTCAGAGCGGCCCAATTCCTAAGGAAGATGGCAGACCCTCAGTCCATTCAGGAATCTCAGAACCTGTCCATGTTCCTGGCCAATCACAACAGGATCACCCAGGTGAGGACAAGTTCCCTGTTGATCCTGTCTTGAATCCCAAGGAAGCAATACTAAGGCTGAGGCTCAGAGGTCTCCAAGGGACAGCACACAAGCTCAATCCACATTTGTCTCCACTGCCCTTCATGAGAGTAAAGCTACAGCCAGTGACCTCCCCCTTTCTGATTCTCTGGAAGCTTCCCAGACAGGGCTGTGGACCCCACATCAGGCTCCAAGTTGAGAACAAACCTTACCATAGGTCCATTATCACACTTCAGGCAAAGTCAGAGATTCAGTTTACCCATCCATAAAGTGGGTATATTATTTTGAGACTATTATGAGAATATATCTCACAGGACTAGCTTGGAAAATAAATGAAGTGGGTACAAAAAGCCCTCAGAACATGATCAAGAGCCTGGGAAGGCACAGTTATAGTTACTACCACCAGTTTGCCAGGGTGTATCCACTCAGCCTCTCCTCTTCCATTGTGACTGTCATAGCTGGACCTATCTCTCTGACAGTTCAGTAATGAGAGTGTCTGCAGGACCCAGGCCAACACAAGAGAGACTGTGATGTTCCCAAGACATCCCAAAGGCCTGGCTGTTGTAGGGCCTTTTTTTGTCACTAGAGAAGGATATGGAGTCTCAGTCCCCCTGCTGTCTGTAGAGAGTTCCCTAATTCTATTGACAAGTATCCTGTAGTAGTTCAGATTGTCTCTACAAGGAGAAAGGGATACAGAGAAACAAACCTTCCTTAACTGTTTTGATGCTCCTGGATCTTTCCAAGAAAGAGATACCTACCTATCGTTACCCTTCCCTGGGTGGGTCTTCCTCCTGCCTTTGTCTGAAGAAACCTCATAGAGACCCTCAGAACTAAACCACAATTACTGCAGGCTCAATCACTGTATAAAGCTGGGCTGCCGACAGTACTTACACTCAACCCTCAGAACCGGCAGAGTTAGTGTGGGAGACTCGAAGGGTTAGGTTTCTGCTATGAGAGGTAAGCAGGGCAACCAGCTAATGCCTAGCATCCAAGAGGAGTCAGGTGTCAGCACCTGCTGGCAGGAAAGCTCCCTCCTCCTGGAACCTCAGTAGGGATCAAAGTACTCATTCTGCCCAGCTCTGGGCCTTCTGGGTGGAACACGAAGATGTTTGCTCTACCTGACCAGTGGGTGGCGCTGTTGTTTAGTGTCTTCACCAGCAACTGGAGGTGATCCCGGGCTATGAGGAGCTGCTGGCAGACATTGTCAACATCTGTGTTGATTACTATGAGAATAAGATGTACCTGACACCCAGTGAGAAACACATGCTCCTCAAGGTAAGACTTCCCCTCCTCACACTGCTTCCTGCAGGCGTGCGTGCATGCGTGCGTGTCTGCATAGACCAACAGTGTAATTCTTCAGGAGCCTTCCATCTTCTTTTCTAAAGACTTATTTTTATTTTCATTATTTTAAATATGCATGTGGGGGGGGGTGGTGTGCACATAAGTACAGGTATCCTAAAAGGCCAGAAGTGTCAGAAATCCTAGAACTAGAGTTATGGGCTATTCTGAGCTGCCCAACATGGCTGCTGGGAACCAAATTCAAGTTCTCCACAAGGGCAGTAACTGTTCTTAACCACTGAGGCATCGCTCCAGCCATGTCTTCTTTTCTGACATACTGTCTCTCACTGGTATCTGGAGCTCACCCGTTAGGCCTGGATAGCTGACCAGCAGGCCCAGGAATTGGCTTGACTCTCCCTCTCCAGCACAGAGGTTACACACGTGCACCGCCATACCAGTTTTTACATGGGTGCTAGAGATCAAACTCGGTCTTAGACTTGTGCCACAAGCATGTGACTAACTGGACCATTAGCCCACGATGTTAGAGACTAAAAGTGATATTGGGGTTCTTTGAGGGCATCCCATGGTGGAACTATTGTGTGTCCCCATGTACAACCACCAGTATACAGTCATGGGGCCTCATCCAATTCTGTTCCAAGATGCCTCATCTTTAAATAATTATGAGGTTAAGTTTTCATCTTTTTTATTTATTATTTATATATTTCATTTTTTGAGACGTTCCCTCTGTAGCCCAGGCTGGCCTTGGATTCTCAGTACCCCACCCTCAGCCTCCCAAATGTTTGGGTTACAGGTGTAGGCTACCGCACCCATCAGGTTTTACCCTCTTAATGTCATTGACCTGAAACTTTTGGGCTTAAATGGTTGCCTGAGTTGAGGGGAATGAAACATATTGAAACCATAGCACAGGGCAGTGTGGCTGTTGTGACTCGCTCTCTCCAGCTTCCTTGGGCTATCAGAAACCAGCAAAGGTTGCCCCAGCTTTAACCGTCTCTCCTCCCCAGTGCCAAACATAGGTGCTCACAGCAATTATGTCCAAGTCTGATGCTCCCCAGGCTGCCTTACTACACTCCATCTCCAAACAAGTTTGGATGACTTCAGGTTCTTGGGCCTTCCTCTCTCACCAGCCTTGAAGGTCTACACAGACCTGCTTCCCTCTCTTCAGGCCTCCAGCTCTGTTTTGAGCTGTTGCCTGGCTCTTTGCAGTTGGTTAGTGAGCTCAGATGCTACGAGGGGGTGCTGGAAGCCCTTACGGGACAGTCTGGTGCTGTTGCTGCAGGACAGAATGCACCAGGCAGGAAGCAGCTGTCATAGGCATCCTCTGCTTCTTCTGTTAGCCACACCCACCCATGAGAAATAAAGACACGGAGAGGAGTGACTTCCCGTGTCTCTACAGCTGGCCGCATTCCTGTGGCTGCTCTTTTACCTAAAGGGACTAGCAACTGGGCTGACACAGCAAGAGTAGCAGCATCTTCAGGTGGAGATATGCTCTTTAACAATGACCTCCGTGACTCCTCAGGAGCCTTTACATTGTTGTTTTTCTGGGGAATTTTATGGTCATTTATTATCAGTCCAGTGTCTCTCTCCACACCTGTGGGAAGCATCCTTTCTATATCAGGGGATCTATAAGTACACATTTGGATGGAGATCCCTTTGCAGATAGTCTCTGCAGCATATGTGTGTGGTTCCAGTAAGCCCTCTAGCCTCTCTGTGTCTCTGATTCCCCATCTTTAGAATCAACACCACACTTGTTAAACCCTAACCACAGCTGCTGGCTGAGTGGCTACTGTAATAATATACTAAATTTCTTGTTGAAATTAGGCACGTGTTTTCTGTTTTCATTTGGAGATGTGTTATGATTTTGAAACAGCACGTGTGTCTCTGAGATGCCAGTGAGTTTGTGCATGCTTGCACACATGTGCACATGTGCATCACAGACCCCCATGTTTGTTAGCCGCTTAGAGGTGTGACGAGAATTTTGTACTTGGCCCCTTTCTCTTTCTAGGTGATGGGCTTTGGTCTCTATCTGATGGATGGAAATGTCAGTAACATCTACAAACTGGATGCCAAGAAGAGAATCAACCTTAGCAAAATTGATAAGTTTTTTAAGGTTAGTAATTAGGACTGGGGCCGGACAGGGGGACAGAATTACTAAAGCCTAGATCCCTGGTGGAAGGAAAGGATGGAATTATCCAGAAAGCTGTGGAGATGGTCACAGGCATCTAAAGATCCTTAGGGAAAAGGAAGATAAAAGTGCAGGCCCTAGCTGCTCTCACTAAAGTCAGGTCCACTGGATGTGGGTGACCCCAGCCCAGCCTCGGGACTCGGCTGGGATTCCACTGGAGGCCTTGTAAGTCTTCCTGCATGCTCCTTCTCCCATTCCTAAAATTTTTCATCTAAAGACAGGGTTGCGTCCTAGAAGACAAAACCTATGTTAATTTTCATTACACCCTACAGCTCATGGAAGCAAGACTAAAGACTAGATTTTTTTTTTTAAGATTTACTTTCATCTTACATGTATGAGTGTTGTGTCAGTGTATGTCTGCACCATGTGTAGGCACTGCCCACAGAGACCGGAAGAGGGCATTGGATACCCTGGAACTGTAGTTGCAGATGGTTGTGAGCTGCCATGTGGATATCAGGCATCAAACCCTGCTCCTCTGAAAGAGCAGCAAGTGCTCTTATCCGCTGAGCCATTTCTCCATCCCTGAAACACTAGATTCTAAGTGAATTCATGTTTGCCCTTTTAGCCACTCTGGGGCCCATGAAAATCCACTTGCCTGTGCCATTTAGGCACGATAATTCACAGCATTCTGCTTACATACATCCCCTCAAGCACCTCTGAGATCTGACCATCTGGCCCCAAAACTTTCTAAGAAAAACTTGCAGATAAATTTAAGTCTTTGGAGTTTGAACAAGGAAATGTCAGGTCTGGAACTGAACACTCCTTCTGACTTGACTATAATATTGGGTCCTACAGATGTGAGCTCTGCCCTGAGGGGATTTTATGATGTGACAAATTCTACTAGGGGAGGTTTAAGGAGAAATGTGAGTCACAGGGGTCTTGTGGCTTGATGTGTTAGCTTTTCTCCGGATCTGCCCCGTGTTGGGGAAACCACTACGCCTGCCTTCAGGCAGCAGGAAGGAAGGTAGAACCAGGCCTACACAGGGCCAGGGTTGAAGTTGGCTCCACTGCCTTCTGAGTACCTTTGAGAAAGTCATAGACTAGGCCTCCTGGAGCCCAGGGTTCTGACCCCGGCTTTTGCTCTATCTGGTCTGATTTCCTGAACAGACTAAGTTCCCTATGTGTTGATCTCTGTGTGAGAACTGAGGGAGGGAGGCAGGACTGACTCTATCTGGTTTGGTGTGGATGGAGACAGTGGATGGTTGGGTGGCTGTGTTTTATAGTACTTAGAATTAAACCTAGGGCCTTGCCCATGAGAATGAAGTCCTCTGTTACTATGTATATCCCACCTTTTTTTTTTTTTTTTACTTTTTATTTTAAGGCAGAGTCTCACTGCATTGCCCATGGAGCCTGTGAACATAAGATCCTCATGCCTTTGTGTCATGAATATCTGGGATTACAGGCCTATACAGCCAGGGTCTGCTGAGATAGTATTTGTAAAGCCCCTGGTCCTGTGTACACTGCAGGAAAGACAGATGTAGGGAGACAGTAACTTCCCTTCCACATGCCCCGGGCTATCTGCACTTTAATAGATATCAGGTGGATATCTATTAGGTGCCACCCCAATGGAGCCTGCTGCCATCTAGCCATGCTAGTCATGTTTGGAGAAGCAGAAATCTTCTGAGCTGTAGAAAGGACCCTGTACAAGGAGGCTAGCCATCTGTTCTCTGCTTCATGTATTTACCTATGTGACCCTGGTTCAGTCACTTTGCTTTCTGGTGTCAATTACTTGAAGTATACAGTTGGTTGGAGGCAGGGGAAGGGCCGGTATGCTGGCTGGGATTCCTTTGGGTGCCAGGAACCCATGGCTACCCCATTAGGAGTAATTCAAGCTACTGGCCCCCAGGTGTACACTGAAGCCTTCCACCCTGACGGTACAGCAGCCCCGCCCTGCACGAGCCATCTCACATGCTCTGTTTGCTTCCTTTGCAGCAGCTGCAGGTGGTACCCTTTTCGGCGACATGCAGATAGAGCTGGCCAGATACATTAAGACCAGTGCTCACTATGAAGAGAACAAGTCCAAGTGAGTGCCTGCCGTAATGTCTCTTGGCTCCTGTGAGGATGCCCAGCCTGGGCAGGAAGCTGAGGGACCACTTCAGTCCCTCCTCCCTCCCCAGAGCCCTGGGCAGGTGGATTCCCGCAGAACCAGGAGGGGAATAGCTTGGGTGCTCTGAGCCCTTTTGCACCAGCCCTTAGCTGCCAGGCTCTAAAGGGCTCAGAGCACATCCACACCCCTTGTCCTGCTCTGTGGTGACCCCCCTCCCCTCAGTGGGACAGCAGGAGTCTACTGATGGCAGCAGTCATCACCCTAGTTCAGGTCTCTGCTCAGATTTTGTGACTATGCAGTAAGTACATGGTTAATGGTGTGGCTTGGATGGTTCTACCTGTGACCTGGATTGGTAACCTCTCCTTATGTCATCTAATAACCCATGGTCCTAGAGAATCTATGCTAAGACCTGGGGCTAAGTTAGTGGCTCTTAGAGGGTGTCTGAGAGAGGGTAGTTAATCTGGCTCCAGCCTTGGTCCCTCTGATCTCAGAATCAGGTCTACATGCATATTATCTACAACTAAGAGACCATGGCTTATCCATTTGAATCAGTCCTTGCCACTCTTTGGTCTGTCTTTCTTAGTTTTGCAGCTCTGACCAGTAATGGTCTTGCGTATGCTGGGCAAGTACCCTACTACTGAACTGCAGCCTCGTGTCTCTTCTTACTTTTTATTTGGGGTTATTACTCATTCATTAAGTAAACTCAATCTGTAGCCTAGGCTTACCTTGACTTTGTGATCCGATTCTGCAGCCAGTCTTAATAGCTGGTATTAAAATGATACCAGCCGAGCCTGGGTATGCTACAAACACCTATAGTCCTAGTGGTTGGGTGGAGGCAGGAGGATGAGGAACTCAAGGCCAGCCTCAGCTACATTAGAACTCTGTCTCAAATAAACTTAAGATACCTGCAAAAGGTTTCTGGACCTATAACCTATATCCACCTGGGGCCCCAGAGATGAGTCTGCCAGTCTTAGAGAAAGAGGCTGGTTAGGTAGATATCAGCTTATCATCAGACAAAGTCAGGAGGCTGAGCAACAGTGGTCCTCGACAAATAGCTCAAAGTGAAAAGCTAGCAGAGTCTAAGCCAGAAGAAGGCTCACTACTCATAATCCTGAGGAAAGTCCCTTTGCATCTTCTTTTAAATCAAAGTTCTGTCCACACCCTTCACCTGCCTACTGGCTTCCCATTCTCTTGATTTATTGAGCCACTAGTTCTGGACAAAGGAAGAGGTTAGAGAGTGAAGGTTTTTCTTCATTTATTTCTTCTCCAATCCAGAGTGGTTTTTTTCCCTAATGACATCTTTCAAGAAGACAAGAGAAAGAAGAAAGGAGAGGAGGGAGGAGAAGGGGAAGAGAGAAGGAAGGAAGGAGGGAAGAAGGGAGGGAGGGAGGGAAGGAAGGAGGGAAGGAGGGATGGGAGAAGATGCCAACCATACTCTCAAAATGATAGGAGGTCTCTCACTGTGGGTAAATCCATGTTGCCAGGTTATTGTTGGGAAAGGCAGGGAGGTTGCCCACCTTGGTTTTGCTCGGCTGTGATTCTGTCCTTTTGTGGCCGCAGAGAGGCTGTGATCTTGGCTCTTGCCTTCTCACTTACCTGGTGAGTATCATGCACTGGTGTCCAGAAACACTGGAGAAGGCAGAGACAGGACTCTTCTTTCTAGCCATGGTACCTACAGAGCAGGCTCTGGGGCATAGGCGGCCACTTTACCGTTTGGTTTCACCCAGAGGAGCCAGCTATGTTGTCTGAGGACCAGGAGCAGCTAGTGTGCAGAAGGAGCCTGTCCCATGAAGGTGCCTGGAGTCGGGACCCATACACAAATCCTGTGGTTTTCTCCCCAGGTGGACATGCACTCAGAGCAGCATCAGCCCCCAGTACAACATCTGTGAGCAGATGGTTCAGATCCGGGATGATCACATCCGCTTCATCTCTGAGCTGGCTCGCTACAGCAACAGCGAGGTGAGTTCTGTGGCTGGTCCAGGGCCCTGCAGCTGTACAAAGAGACTGGGCAAGAGCAGGCAGCATGGGGTAAGGGGAACACACTGCCAGAGGCAAGAGGGTGCCTTGCTGGAAGTGTGGGTTCAGAGTCAGACTAGGATGGATGCCGAGTATCTCTGTGCCTCGATTCTTTCACCTGCAAAAAGGGCATAATGCTAGTAATGTCTGAGAAGGATGGGAGTGGGCAGGGAGGCAGTGACGGAGAGAGTATTGTTAACAGACACAAAGGTAGTCGGATAAGAGAGAAGAGTTTCCTTCCTTCCTTTTTCTTGGGGTATCTGTACTTTTATTAAATAGCAAATATTTAAGAAAAAAATATGGGTTTAAAATAGCCAGGTAGGAGGAATCACTTATAATGTTCTATCATACAGTAGAGTGCCTGTGTTCGATGATAATTATGATCCTCCATATGAAGAAAGGCAATCAGAGGTGATAGCTACACCAGGGAGCCCGTCTGACCGTCATATATTGTGTACATGTGTTGCATGTTTACACTGTGTCCCATAGATATCTACAATTACTGTGCCAATTAAAAATAGTTCAGACGTCTTTTAAATGAAGGTAATGACAGTGTTTCTGTTGAAAGGTTCACTGAGATAATTAATGGGTGCCCGGTACACGTGTTGTGTCTGGAATAGAGGAAAGGTCTGGCAACTGTTCATCAGCTGCACAGGATTCATTCCATGTCACCTTCATACTCCTGCTCCTAATACCATTTAAACATACGTAGCTATGTAGTAATATACAATCTTTGCAAAAATAATGTAAATGGAATCTGAGAAGGAAAAAAAAAAACCCATAAAGGGCTAGGGAGATGGCTCAGTGGGTAAATATTGTCATGCAAGTGTGAGGAACAATTGACTTAGGGTCTCCAGCACTAACACAGAGCTAGGAGTGGTGGCACACATCTGCAAACCTCAGAGCCCCTACAACAACATAAGATGGCTGTGGACCAGACAGCCTGGTGAACACAATGACAAGCAACAAAGAGAGCCTGTACCAGAGAAAACAGAAAGTGAATGCTGACATCCGCAGTGGTCTGCATGTGTGTGCACCATAAAGATCTCTTCCAATACTAAAGGTTGGGTATTGAGTTTCTTCTTTTTTTAATATAAGAACACATCAACTATACACTATTAATTCACAGACTTAAGGGAAAAGTTAGATAAATAAAACCAACCCCATAGAATTCTACCATCTCAGAACTAACTTTGATTATCATACATCGTTGTGGGCACCTTCCCACAGATGCCTTTCTCACAGGTACATAGTATATGCTGTTTAATCCTACATAGGTCCCCAATCTGAGTTTCCTGATTGTGGAAAAGGCCACATTTGCTCACTGGGTCCACCATGTGGCCAAAGGCCATAGTGATTATCCTTTTCCAAACCCTAGCTCAGGAAGTATCTGTGATCAGAACCCAGCTCATCTGAAATGGGGATCAGTCTGACAAAATACAGGCAGTGTGGTCAGTAAGCCCAGAGTTCACAAGGACCATGTCTAGTCCAAACCCTTATCTGTCTAGATGTGCCGGTAAGCTAAAATAAGCAGGAGAATAATTTGTCCTGAGACTGGAATTCCTAGTCACGTTTGTGCCGTCTGAGACTAATTCTGGCTTAGTATTAATCATTATTACAGTTACCTCCTGGTATTCCCGAGGGATTGCTTCAGAATCTACTATTGACACCAAAGTCTATAGATGCTCCAGTACCTTATAGAAGTCGTTGTTACCTGCTCGAGTACTCAAATATATCATAAATTGTCTCTATTATTTATAAAACTTAATACAATGTGTAAATGCCATGTAGTCTAGCTTCCTCTCTGTTACTGTGATGAGATACTCTTGACAAAAGGCAACTTAAAGAATAAAGAATCACTCTGAGGAAGTCACAGAGGTTAGAACTGGAGAGAGCCGCTCACATCACGTCCACAGTTGGGCGTGGAGAGAAGTGAGTGCTCGCTCGCTCTCTTGCTTGCTGCCTATGCCCAGCTCAGCTTCTCCACTCAGACACAACCCAGTGCCTCTTGTTTAGGGAATGGTGCCGACCACTGTAGGCTGGATCTTCTCACATCCAGTTAGCTTAAGACAATCTCCCATGGACATACCTACAGGCTGACCCAATGTAGACAATCTCTCATTGAGACATCAACTCTAAGTTATACCAAGTTGGCAACTAAAGCTAAACATTGCACTGTAAATAGTTGGTATATAGGGATAATGACAAAATTGTACTATACAGAAAGCTAAACATTGCAGCGTAAATACTTGGTTTTCTGTATATAGGGGATAGTGACAAAATCGTACAATACAGATACGCCATTTTTTTTAAAAAATATTACTCATCTAACATTGCATGAATTCATTGGCTGTAGACTGCCTCAGACACATAGGGCCATAGAAACAGCACGTTCCTATGTTTCTTTGTGCATTAGAGACATTCTACAAAACACTATGAACTCTGAATTTAAAAAAAAAAAAAAAAAGAGCCATCACCCATAGAGAAAATCAGAATTCCCGTGAGCCTTTTGCCACAGTGTTTTTATCAGCCGAGAATGTTGTTTGAGCTGCATTTCTGTCTAAAGATAGATAATTTTGGTTGATTCAATGAGATTAGATGAGGGCCACAGCAACATGACTTCTGTTTGAAGGAAGTGTTTCTAAATATGTCTGTTGTGGCTTTCCTGCGGGCAGACCAGTACGTAGGACAGTGGTTCTCAACATGTGGGTCACAACTCGTTTGGGATCAAATGACCTTTTTCATGGGTCAACTAAGATCATCAGGAAACATAGATATTTAAATCACGATTCATAACAGTATCAAAATTACAGTTATGGAGTAGCAACAAAAAATAATTTTATGGGTGGGGATCACCACAACATGAGGACCACATATTAAAGGGCCACAGTAGCATTGGGAAGGTTGGAAACCACCGGCATAACATATCAGCCCTGTTGGAAATTGTGAATTAAAAGCACAAAGCTGTGAGCATCTTGACACTGCTTAAGCTGCAGGGAAGATGTTTGCTTGCAATATGAGAGCAAACCCAGAAAGGCAGAGGCCCTGCTCAGCTGGGAACATGATGGTGTCTGCAAGGGATGGAGATGTTGCTGCAACTGTTAATTTGGGGGGTTACAGATAGCGATGAGGCAAATTTGCAAAGATCATGTCCATCATTGACAACCTACATACATTCATGTGTACATATATATATCCATGTACATATACCATGTGGCTCCATACATGTATATGGTATGGAATGTTACACATACAGACATCTGTGCCAGATCTTTCCAATCAGGGCATCGTAGCTAGTAGGTGAGCCATGACACCATTTTGGTGATCTGTGATTAACACTGTATGTGAGGTGGACTAGGAAGCCAGGATTCCTGTGACGTCACAGTGCTGTGCGAAGGTCATTGTTTGCATACATATTCATATTTCATATCCTTGCAAAGATGTGATCCTCTTAGTTACTAGTGCACACTTCCTGGTGTGAGTACAGCCAAGATATGGTTAAAGCCTTTGCTGCAGGGCTCTGTGGTAGGGCTAAGTGGGGATTTACATGACACTTCCTGTGGCCTTCAGCAAGACAACTGTCAAAGCCAAGTTTACCTAGCCAGGGAGCACAGCAACTGCACAGTTCTTGCAGGGAATCAGAGGAGGAATGCTTATGAGTCTTAGGCACATGGACCATGAGGTGAGTGTGAAGTTCTGTGTCCCCCCAGGTGGTGACAGGCTCAGGGCTGGACAGCCAGAAGTCAGATGAAGAGTACCGGGAGCTTTTTGACCTGGCCCTGCGAGGCCTGCAGCTTCTATCCAAGTGGAGCGCCCATGTCATGGAAGTGGTAAGTGTCCCGGGGTGCCAGGCCTCATCCTGACCTGATTCATAAGCATCCGTGGCCCTGTGCGTCTAGTTAGCACTCTGTCTTTCAGCAGAAAAATCCATATACCACACTACGTACCCATCTGAAACCTACACTGAGTATATTTACAGAAGTGTATGACATTAAATTAAGAATATTTTCATCACTTAAACAAACAACAGAAATACCACATGTGGGACCCAGCACCAACATTAATTGGCTCCAACCTCTTGTGACCCCAGCAAAGTAGACAGTATGTCTCTGGCTTCTGTGACACCCACACTCGCATGCACATCCCCACAAACAGACATATAGACACATAAACAACATTAAAAGTAAATCTTTAAAAATATATTTAAAAACCCACATCTATCACCCTGCCCATTCAGCCTTCGATATTCTGTCTCTATGCTTTCCGATTTTAGAGATGTGTCATATATAGACTCATAGAGTGCGTGTGGTGTTTTGTGTCTAGAGTTTTTTCACATTGTGTTTTCGGGCTCCATCCCCATCCTGCAAGAGTCAGTATGTTGACCCCCACATCCCATTAGTGCTCCCTGGCATTGCTAGACTGTTTTGTTTACCATTCCTCAGTTGACGGGCGTTGGCTGTTTCTTCTCTCCCAGTACTCTTGGAAGCTGGTTCACCCCACAGACAAATTCTGCAACAAGGACTGCCCGGGCACCGCGGAAGAGTATGAGAGAGCCACGCGCTACAATTACACCAGCGAGGAGAAGTTTGCCTTTGTGGAGGTGGGTGTGTGGATGCCTTGCTCTCCCCACCTACTCCTGGACAGCTGCTCCTCGTGGTTCCCGGAGTTGTTTTGATTCCTCAACTCGGTTCTCATTTAAACTTGTTGCCCTTTATCTATTTTTTTCCCATCCAGATTGTTCTATAAGTTACTAGGAATGATGAGGGATCCAGCTAATTTAAAATGTCGACACAGACTATGGAGGGTTCCTGTGGCTCTGCCCCTAGCAGAGAACAGTTGCTAGTTCTGGGGTAGTAAGAGTCGCTTTCTTTAGGAGCGTGGCCATTGGTTGGTTCTCCACGCTCCAGTGGATAGCTTCATGCCCATGGGTATATGGACAGCACTGATTGGACTCACTGAGTTACAGCATAATAAACAGATGAGGAAATAAATGTTTATGAAAGGAGGATATGAAGCTGGAAAGGAGGTCCTGAGGAGGGCTGGAGGGAAGAGAGACTGAGGAGAGATATGATCGAGATATGATGTGTCTTAGTCAGGGTTTCTGTTGCTGTGATGAAACACCATGACCAAAAAGCAAATAGGGAAGAAACAGGTTTATTTGACTTACACTTCCATATTACTGCTCATTATTGAAGGAAGCCAGGGCAAGAACTCAAACACAGCAGGAACCTGGAGGCAGAAGCTAATACAGATGCAGAGGCCATGGAGGGGTACTGCTGACTGGCTTGCTTCCCCTGGCTTGCTCAGCCTGTTTCCCTGTAGAACTCAGGACCACCAGCCCAGGGATGGCTCCACCCATAATGGATCTCATGAAGGCATTTCCTCAACTGAGGCTCCTTCCTCTCTGATGACTCTAGCTTGTGTCAAATTGACACAAAACCAGCCAGTACATAGTGTATACATGTATGATATTTTCTAAGAATAAATTAAAATTAAAAAATATATATATATGATGAGGGCTGGCAAGGCAGCTCAGCGGGTGAGAGTACTGGCTACACCGCCTTGGGATCTGAGTTCAGATCTCGGCACCCAGTCACAAAACAGATCATGATCCCACCCTTAACCCTCGTGCAGTGGGGATGGATAGAAGGATAGCTGGGCTATACACTCAGTTCTCTTTTGCTTTGTTTGTTCTGTGGTTGGCTTTGCTGACATAGACTCGCATTAAGTTGCCCTTGAACTCACTTGCTAACCAAGGCAGGTCTTGGAACTACAGACGTGTTCTGTCAAGCCCGGCTGGGTTTTAGCTTTCTCCTAGAGTACAGTATAGATGCTCCTTCAGTAGCCACACAAAGGGAGAGTTCACACTACCTCCAAGGCTCCCTGAGAGTCTCACTGTGCTGTGCCCTCATGGGCCTTGGCAGTGGCCATCTTGTGAATGACCTTGGTCATTCCGATGGCCATGTGGGTGAGTCTCATTAACCCTGTCATTCTCATTTCCCAGACGCTAATGCTACCGAGTATTTTTTTTTTCATGCACTTACTGGTTGTTCTTCTCTCGGTCTGTGTAAAGTATTCTGTTGAAGCTTTGCTCGTTTTTAAAGGTTATATTCTGCCTTCTCATTATTGAATTATGAGAACTCTTTCCATAACCTCACCACAACACCCTCACCTCACCACACATGCAATGGAGGTAGCTTCTCTTCTTGGTGACTTTGCCTCCCTTGTTTTTTTTTTTTTTCCTTGACAATGCCTTTTGAGGAGCCTTAGTTTTATATTTTGCCAGAGTCCAATTTATTCATCTTATTATTTATTTATTATTATTCATCTTATTATTTTATAGTATGCAAATGAGAAGTCTTTTCCATAGCCTGAAGTTGCAAAGATTTTTCCACCCCCTCTGGTCCTACAGCCTTGCCCACTCTGTTTAGAAGTATTCTGAGCCCTTCTTTATGTCTCTCAGTGTTTTAATTATGGGTTTTGTTGGTGTGAGAGACTGGGCATGTGTCTTAGGAGACCAGAGGATGAGAGAACCTTGGGCTGGAGTCACAGGCAATGGTAAGCTGCCCAACATGGGTTTAGGAATTGAACTTGGGTCTGAAAAAGCAGTTAATGCTCTTAGCTGCTGCACAGCTGCCTACCCATGTCTGCATGCTGTCTGATTTCACCTCTGGCCAGGAGCCCGGCTCTTAGAATGCCTCTCTTATTAGTCGTCTTCACAAGACCTTACTGTAGCCACACATTCTACTCCCTGGCTTCTGGGCATGTCCTCACCTTCTGACAAGGTTTCTCACCCTGATCACTAGTGGTGTGCTTGTTTTTGGTTGGTTGGTTGGTTTTTTTTTATTGTGTTCTATTTCTTCAATGTTTTACAGGAAAAAAACAAGCCTCACACCCATTCTGTCATCCCTTCCTGTTAAACAGAAGGTCCCAGTTAGGGGCTTTTACTCATGGACATGCATAGCAGGGCTTTCTTAGCCATTGGGCCTTCTGTGCTTCAGGCTAGTGCATGCACTCAGACACATCACTGTGTGGGTGTGAGAGAGGGTGACCACTGTGCGAAGGCCGATTCATCACGTCCCTGATTCATCACGCACGTCCCCTCTGTGTCCTCACAAATCAGCGTGTTACCACTCCAGACTGACTGGAGAGGCAGGTTTACTTCAGATAAAGGTGGACTAGTAGAGAATGTGTCTCCTACCCAAGCCCATCATTGCTATCCCCACCACACCCGATTCAGCATACCCCCCAGCCAGTCTCGAGCCGTAACACAACTCGAGGTCCCCTTCCCTCCTCTCCATGTGTAGAAACAGAGGTGTCCACGGACAGCTTCAGGAGAAGATTCCAGTCTGGGGCTCAGGGAGCTATCAGCCTCATGGGGGTTTAAACAGTGATCTGGTTTGGTCTAGTTGATGTCAGTGTTTGGAGAGAGATCTCCTAAAAGCACAGGAGGGCCACCCAGAACATGGTCCAAGGACCAGCTGTGGTTTGTCATTGGTCAGCAGTAAGATTAGAGCTTGGGTCAGGATGACAGTGACCTGCTTTGTGAAGCGCAGTCATGCTTTTGTGGAGGGACACTAGTATCATTTCCTAAGTATCACTTATTTCTGGTTGACACACGATGGTTATAAATATACCTGAGGTCCACTGTGACATGTCAGTACTTTGGATGTACTACGTAAAGGTCAGATCAGCTCGCCTGCATCTCTATCATTGAGCTATTACTATTGTGAGCATTCAGAGTCCTCTCTGAGTGACTATTTTGAAATATGCAGCTACCCGTGCAATGCAGCTTCCCCACTGGGACGTGGCACAGGAAATTGTCTCTCCTACCCAACTGCACATGAACCACCCCATCTCCATTACTGTTCCCGTATCCTTCCAGGTTTCCTCTTGTGTGTGTGGTGTGTGTGTAGTGTGCGGTGTGGATGTATGTGTGGTGTGTGTGTGGTGTGTGTGAGTGGTATATGTGGTATGTGTGTATGTGTGGTGTGTGTCTGTAGTATGTGGTGTGGATGTATGTGTGGTGTATGTAGTATGGTGTGTGTGTGTGGTATGTGTGTATGTGTGTGTGGTGTGGTGTGTGTGTGTGTGTGTGTGTGTGTGTATGTGGTGTGTATGTGTAGTATGTAGTGTGGATATATGTGTGGTGTATGTAGTATGGTGTGTGTGTGGTGTGTGTCTGTAGTATGTGGTGTGGATGTATGTGTGGTGTATGTAGTATGGTGTGTGTGTGTGGTGTGTGTGGTATGTGTGTATGTGTGTGTGGTGTATGTAGTATGGTGTGTGTGTGTGTGGTGTGTGTGGTATGTGTGTATGTGTGTGTGGTGTGGTGTGTGTGTGTGTGTGTGGTGTGTGTGTGTGTAGTATGTGGTGTGGATATATGTGTGGTGTATGTAGTATGGTGTGTGTGAGTGGTGTGTGTGGTATGTGTGTATGTGTGTGTGGTGTGTGTGTGTGTGTGTGTGTGTGTGTGTGTGTGTGTGTGTGTGTGTGTGTGTGTGTGTGTGGTATGATCCATTCATGTGCTGGTGGATCCAGAGCTTAACTTCATGTGTCATTCCTTAGGAGCTGTCCTCCTGGGTGTTTTTCCCCAGTTAGGTGAGGCTACCTGGGCATTGAGCCCCAAGAATCCAACCTGCTGTCTTCCAGCACTGAACTATGAACATGCCACCATGCTCAGCTTTTTCCTGTGGGTTCAGGAGTTTGAACTTGGGTGTCATGCTCGAAGCACAAACACTTCTGACCGAGCCGTCTCTCCCTCCACCCTCTTTCTTTTTCATTCTAAGCTTTGTAATGTAATCCACCTGATGTGATATGGTGAATGTCCTCCAGTTCCGCCCACGTTGCTGCATATGGCAGAGTCCCTCTTTCTGGCTGTATAATCTGGCATTGTTTGCATTTACCATGGTTTGTCTCTGTACTCACCATCAAGGTCCACCAGGGTAGATTCTGTCTGGCTGTTGTGGCTAGTGGTCCAGTCAACGTTAGGTTCATGTGTTTCTTCAACATAGCGGTTTCGTTGTCCTCAGTTACACCCAGAAGTAAGATGCTGAATCATGGAATACTTGTATTTCTAGCATCTCAGGAAACACCATCCTGTTCCCATATGGCAGAAGTAATTGGCATGGCCACCCACCATGCACTGGAGCTTCTCTTTAGCATGACTACTGATTGGGGTGCAGAGCTCTGGTCTGTGTGCTTTTGGTACCATTTCTTACTTGGGAGATTTAGAGGCACTGGCTTCATTCTCTAGGGTATTTCCGGTACCCTCTCCTGCCAACATCTGCATGGTGAGCAGGTGGCTTGCTAAGTGACAGCTAGGCTAACCCTTGCCTTGTGCCCACCAGGTGATTGCCATGATCAAGGGTTTGCAGGTGCTCATGGGAGGATGGAGAGTGTCTTCAACCAGGCCATCCGAAACACTATCTACGCAGCCCTGCAGGATTTCGCCCAGGTGACGCTGCGGGAGCCGTTGCGGCAAGCAGTTCGCAAGAAAAAGAATGTCCTTATCAGGTGGGTCCTTGGTCCATTTGGGGCACTGCAGGACTGATTAAAGAAGATTGTAAAACTGGGGTCATTGTATCCACAGCCGTAAGATGATGCAGTGAGATAATCCACGTGTAGACTTCAGCACACGCCGTGTGTAGCCAGTAGCCTATGAATATAAACTGTTATTAAGACGTTATCCATGGAGTTACTGGTGCTAATGAGATGTTGCTGTACCTCCTCCTACTTGCCCCACCCCCAGGTCCTGTCCTCTTGTCCCCTGCATGACTCAAAGCTGAGTTCTTAAGTGGTCAATGGCCACCATAGCCATGGCAGCCACTTGTGAAAAGCATCTTAACACTGTTACAGCATCCCTGAGCAAGTCCAGGAATGAATGTGCATCCCAAACACTCAGCACTGTAATGCAGGGGGTGCTGACACCCTGTTGGGCCTTGCAGACACCTGAGCCGAGTCCCTGTTCTTCCTTCCCCAGCGTTCTGCAGGCAATTCGAAAGACTATCTGTGACTGGGAGGGAGGCCGAGAGCCCCCCAATGACCCATGCTTAAGAGGGGAGAAGGACCCCAAAGGTGGCTTTGACATCAAGGTGCCCCGCCGCGCTGTGGGACCGTCCAGCACACAGGTGAGAGGTTCCCGGGCAGCCTGGCTCCTCTGACTTCAGGCCAGTCGGATCTTGGAAGGGCAACACGCTTAACCGTGGGGTTAATGGGACAGCGATCCTTGTGAGGAAGGACGGGACTTAGCAGCTGCTCTGGGCTTTTCCTGATGTTTTCTTTTGATATATATTAAAAAAAAGAAGACCACTGGCCTAAGATTCAGGAGACTTGGGTTCTAGTCCTAGACACCTGTGTGACCTTGGGCATGTTACACAATCTCTCTGTGCCTCAGTTGTCTAGTCTGACCGGTGGTGGTAGCACCATATCCGCCTACCCAGCTATTTCCTAGCCCTGTAAAGCTCACATATTACAGCCCAGGAGAGATCTGACATGGAGTCCACATGCCATCACTCTGTGTGTTGTAATAACCCCAGCCCCTGGCAGGAAACTTACAAGTTCTGCCCCGACCTGCTCTATGTTCCGGGACAAGCACCGTAACCTCTCTCGGCTCTGATTATCATCTAAAAACGGAAACTTTGAATGAGATCTTTACCAACACTTAACTTTTCTAATTTTTCCATCCCTTTTCCAAAGACAGCCCACAAGCTTGGCAAGCTTAGAAAAAGACTGGTTGTCAGAAACACTCTGGGTCCCCAGCGGGAGCTTCTGCAGTGAGGTGGTGTCTGTGTTTATCCAGAGCAGTTTTAATATTACATGGGGGAAAAGAGTGGACCACGAAGTTAAGTTCTCACTGCCGGTGTAGGAAAAGGTATTTCCTGGTCTACTTTCTATGGTATTTGAAAATAGATGAGTCTGACTGTAACCTCCTGGGGTCTTCAGGAGCCCTGAGCTGGAACCTCCTCCTTACAGGCCTTTCAAGCCTGTCTCTGCTCTGAAGTGGGCCATCTGAGGCTCTTTCTTACCCATCCTCCTGTGTGTGTCCGTGTCTGGGCAGGGCTGGGGCTAAGCAGGGGCAGATGAGTGTTTGGTAGGGTTATCATCGCTTTGCTCTGCCGTGTCCAATGACCAATGTGCACAGACTGTCTTCCACTTGTGAGACATCCCAAAGACACCTCCGTAGACAGCTCTGAAACATTTGAGGGTCAGAGAGCTTTCTAATTCTGAGTGCCCTGGTGTGGCTGAATGGCTCTCGTGAATTTTGCTAAGTTCTGATAGGTTGATGAAGACAGACAAGGCCTGGGAAGAGGTAGGAGAGAAGAAGGATGGAGCGGGGAGGAGACTATAGACAGAAATCAGAAGAGAGGGGGCATTTTGTGGACAATTTGAGAACTGCAGGTTGGTCACCAAAAGCTAAGCCCCACCCCTAGGCACCACTGGGATAGGTTGATTGCACAGACATATTTAGTTGACTCCTAGACAGCCTCAAAGCAGGAAGAGTACTGAGAGGTAAACTCATCCCTCCCCTTATCACAGATAGAGAAACTGAGGTCCAGAAAGGGGAAGTGACTTGTCCAAGTCACAGGATGAGTGCCAGGTAGAGGTGGGACAAGAACCCAGGTCTCCTGATGCCCACCCCAGGGCTCCATCACAGCCTTTAGAATGCAGTAAATGTAGGCATCTCATTGACTTGGGCAGCAGACTGTCCTGGTGGATTAAATGCCCTGTTAAATGTAACACAGTTGGCTAAAGCATTGACTCTGTTTATAATAGACCCACTTTGCTAGTAGTTAGAACTACATGTGAGTCCAGTCACCACGGCCCCCTTTCTTTGGGGATTCCAAGGCCATCATTAGCACTGCTCTTGGATAGTCAGAGGGAGGCAGGCCTACTAACAGGTTCACCGAGGAATGAAATCAGCAACAGTGGTCATCCCTTCCCCACAGAGGGGACCCTGCTTAGGGTAATGGCAGGCAGATCTGTGACTGCCAGACCCACGGTGGGTGAGACGCTAGGGCCCATCCAGAAGCAGCAGAATGTAGCATGGTTGTTGGGAGGTCGGAGCGTGTCCAGTGTGGCCCCTGCAGTTGTGGTGGCTTTCCCACTGTATACAATACCTCTCGCTTTTCTCTCTCTCTCTCTCTTTCTCTCTCTCCCTCCTCCCTGTCTCTCCTACCCTCCCATCCCCTCTTCCTTCTCTCCTATCTATGTCTTAGGCCTGCCAGTGGTCCCCGAGGGCTTTGTTTCACCCCACTGGTGGCACACAGGGCCGAAGAGGCTGCCGATCCCTGGTATAACACCGCCTGGTTGGGTTGGTTTGGGTGCCTACTGCGGGAGGCAGCAGGAACAGACTGGCCTGACTCCTCAAGGCCATTTCCAGCCCTCAGAACCAAAGACAAATGGTGTGGGGGAAAACCCTAGAATAGCAAAAAGAACAACCCTACCACATTTGGGCCCTTTGCATGTAGGGCACTCTGTAAGCAGGAGTTGAGTGAATAATAGCCTCCTGTGTAAGAATGGAGTCCTACCCAGAATCTCTGGAAGGCTGTGCATTGTATCCCAGGCCACCAGAGGGCACCAGCATTCACTGGCAGGTTCAAAATGAAGGATCAAAAACAAGGTGGTTGGGGGGTGGGATGGGGGATGGTCCTGTTTTGAGCTTTGTCCATTATATAACTCCTCCCAGTGTTAGAGCTGAAAGAGATTGGGGTGAGAACTTATCTGGTCCAATTCTTCCTGTGAGAAAAGGCAACTGGAGCCCAGAGTGGAGGCTTTGTTGTCTAAGGTCACACAGCAAGTCAATGGCAGTGCCTGGCTTTGAACCTGGCTCTTTTGATTCCTGGTTCAGTGCCCCATCCATGCTGTTATCATGGTCGTCTGGGAAGTCAGAGAGTGACATGGATGCCCACACCCTTGGCTAAGCAGGGCAGGCAGGAACCGTAACTACCTGCCATTGTCTATCAGGTCACCTAGGGGTGCCATGGGCCCTAGGCAGAAAGCTTCGCAAAACCAGTCAGTCTCCTCAGAGAGAGACGAGGGCGGGTGGCGAGCTCGGTGATGGAATGCTTGCCTGGCATGGGTTGGGTCCCAGAACAGCAGAGAGAGAGAAGACATTTCTGTAGTTCCAAAGTCACTTCTCTGCCTAAATAGTGCTTCCTTAAGACAGTTCTCTTTATGAGCAGAAAAAAAAAAAACACAAGGAAGGTGGGAAGGGAAGGCAAGTTCTCCCTCGGTGTGACAGGCCACCCTGACCCTCTCCCCCTTTCTTTTCAAGCTGTACATGGTGCGCACCATGCTTGAGTCACTCATCGCGGACAAGAGCGGCTCCAAGAAGACGCTCAGAAGCAGCCTGGATGGCCCTATCGTCCTTGCCATCGAGGACTTCCACAAGCAGTCCTTCTTCTTCACACACCTGCTTAACATCAGTGGTGAGCCTCGGGGGCCCTCAGCTGTGGGGAGCAGACAGGGCATCCACCTCCCAGGGCAACCAGTTCAATCTGGCTAGAAGTTGTAGAGAGATGGAACCATGAACCACAGGGGGTTACATTTTGCTCCCAAGGGCAAAAGAATTATTTTTTCTTTACAAGACAGACAGACAGATGGATGGACAGACAGACCTTTCTGTCAGCTTGAGGAGACAGGAAAAGCCAGGCTCTGTTGCACTCATGTTGACCCACATGAATTTGTCTGGTAGATATCCATTGCTCGTTAGGAGGCAGAATCACACCAGGGATGCACGTCTATAGCCCAGCATGCACTGGATCAGACTTTTGTTGATAAGCAGCAGCTATAAACTCTGTTAAACTGTCTTAGAGGCTTTCCATTGCTGTGAAGAGCCATCATGGCCATGGCAGCTCTTATAAAGGACAACATTTAATTGGGGCTGGCTTACGGTTCAGAGATCTAGTCCATTATTGTCATGGCAAGAAGCATGGTGGCCTGCAGGCAGACAAGGTGCTGGAGAGGAGGCTGAGAGTTCTACACCTGGATCCTCCAGTAGCAGGAAGAGACATTACTACACTGGGCCTGGCCTGAGCATCTGAGACATCAAAGTCTGCCCCCCAGGGACACACTTCCTTCCACAAGGCCACACTTCCCAATAGTGCCAGTCCCTATGAGCCCATGGGGCCTTTCTTTCTTTCTTTCTCTCTCTCTCTCTCTCTCTCTCTCTCTCTCTCTCTCTCTCTCCCTCTTTCTTTCTTTCCTTTTTCTCTTTCTTCTCTTTCTTTCTTTCTTCCTTTCTTTCTTTTACTTCCCACCTCCCTTCTCACTCAAATCCTCTCTTCCTTCGTTTCCCTTCAGAAAAGAGCAGGCTTCCCAGGGATATCAACCAAACATGACATAGCAAGTTACAGTAAGACTAGGCACATACCCTCATATCAAGGCAACCCAATAGGAGGAAAGGGGCCCCCAAACCAGGCAAAAGAGTCAGAGACAGCCCCAGTTCCCACTTTTTGGAGTCCTACAAGAACAGCAAACTACATGACTATAACATATATACAAAGGACCTAGGTCAGACCTAAACAGGCTCCCTGATAATTGACTCCATCTCTTGGGCCCCTGTGAGCCCTGGTTAGTTGATTCTGTGGTCCGTGTTTTTGTGGTGTCCTTAACCCCTGTGACTCCTATAGTCCTTCCTCCTCCTTTTCCACAGCGCCTCCCAAGTCTGCCTAATGTTTGGCTGTGGGTCTGCATCTGTTTCTATCAGTTACTGATATGGCCTCTCTGATGACAGCTATTCTAGGCTCCAATCTACAAATATAGTAGAATATCATTACAAATCATTTTGTTGACTTTTTTTTTTTTTTTGCCAGTCACGTTTTACAAATCATTTTGTTGACTTTTTTTTTTTTTTTGCCAGTCATGTTTGGTTCTATCCTGGGCCTCTAGGCTATCCAACCTCTGGTTCCTGGCCCTCCAGGCAGTGTCAGGCATGGACTCCCTCTTATGGCATGAGTCTCAAGTTAGACTAGTCATTCGTTGGCCACTTCCACAAGTTCTGCACCACCTTTACCCCAGCATCTTGCAGGCAGGACAAATTGTATGTCTAAGATTTTATGGCTAGGTTGGTGGCTCAGTCCCTCAACTGGAAGCCTTGCCTGGTTACAGAGGATGGCTGGTCCAGACTCTGTATCCTTCATTACTAGGGAAGACTCCAAGGAGTTTCCATTGCACTAGGTCTCTAAGTGCCCCTCCCCGAATTCCAGTCATCTCTCCCAATACTTTCTTCTTCTATCCCCCCATCTGATCTCATCCCCACCCACCCCCAGTTCACCCATGAAATCTTTTCTATCCCCCACCCCCTCCACCACCAGGGATATTCTTGCTCTCTTTCCTGAGCTCTCCATGTTATTTAGCCTCACTGGATCTCTGGATCAAAGCACGATTATCCTTTACTGTACAGCTATTATCCACTTACAAGTGGGAACATACCATGTTTTTCTTTCTGGGTCTGGGTTACCTCATTCAGGGTGATTTTTTTTTTCAAGTTCCATCCATTTACCTAGAAATTTGATGATGTCATTCTTTAAACAGCTGAGTAATAGTCCATTGCATAACTATACCTCATTTTGTTTATCCATTCTTGAGTTGAGAATTTATCCATTCTAAGTTGTTTCCAGTTTCTGACTATTAGGAATGAAGCTGTTATAAACATAGTTGAACAAGTGTCCTTCTGGTACGATAGAGAGTTCTTTGGGAATATGTCCAAGAGTAGCACAGCAGGGTCTTGAGTTAGATCAATTCCCAATTTTCTGAGAATCCGCCATATTGATTTCCAAAATGGCTGTACCCCCACCAGCAGTGGAGGAGTGTTCCCCTTGCTCCACATCCTTGCTAGCAGGAGCTGTCACCTATGTTTTTGATTTTAGTCATTCTGACTTGTGCAAGATGGAAATCTCAAAGTCGTTTTGATTTGCATTTCTATGGGGACCATTTTCATTCAAACTACCATGGGTACTCATTGCTCCAAGCAGGGAAAGCTTCCAGGCTGCACCTCAGTCCCATGCCCTCCTCTTCCTCTTCTCTCAGAGGTTGTATGGAGCAAGACAGAGAGAAATAGGAGCCCAGTGACATGGAAGTCTAAGTGTACCTGTAAAAAAAAAAAAAAAAAAAACATTCGAGGCATTTCTGTTAGAGAATGACCTAAGCTGGGCTTTCTAGACCTCCCAACAGTAAGGAAGCCAGAATTACCACACACAGGAGATGAGGGAGCCATACTTGCTTGAAAGTGAGAATGCTCACTTTCAAGTTAAGTATGTTCTAAAAACACTGTTTGTATATAAAAATTACACTTCTTTAGGGATCACTGTAGGGTTTTAGTAGAAATGGTAGGATGGTAAATGGTCTAAAAAAATTACCACCCCTTCCCACATAACTTGCTGTCTCAGAAGCTCACAGATGCCACTCGCTATAGACGGTACTAAGCTGGCTTCATGCACAAGACAGCGAGATCAGGGAAGGGCTGTGTACTTGCAGTGACAACCAATAGATAGCAAACGCTGTGATGTGTGAGTGCTTTCTGTTAAGCCAAGGCTCTCCCTGTGCTTCCAGAGGCTCTTCAGCAGTGCTGTGACCTCTCCCAGCTCTGGTTCCGAGAATTCTTCCTGGAGTTGACCATGGGCCGGCGAATCCAGTTCCCAATTGAGATGTCCATGCCCTGGATTCTAACGGACCATATTCTGGAAACCAAAGAACCTTCCATGATGGAGTAAGAGACGGGAATGGGCCAACCAGGAAGTTCCTGGGGTGGAGTGGGAGGCTTGCCCCTGAGC
The DNA here is from genome assembly GCA_021653895.1 of Mastomys natalensis. Lineage (NCBI taxonomy): Eukaryota > Metazoa > Chordata > Mammalia > Rodentia > Muridae > Mastomys > Mastomys natalensis. Next base: position 863,509 of record JAJTUV010000870.1, read on the forward strand.
TCTTTGCTTTATAGAAGAAACTACTGAGTAGAGATTAGGCAATGTACTCCACTCCAAGGTCATTTCCTCAGTCCTACAGATGGACTTAGAAAGTTCTCAGACCCGCCTGCCCTTCCTGTCTTTGTTCACCTCTTAACAGCCATGCTCAGAGAATCACCTTCTCTAGGAGCCAAGAGGTATCCTCCTAGGCTAAAGTTTTAAGCCCAGGGATCCATCAGCATCATCAATTCTGATATCTGTGTGCAAATTGGAAAGCAAGTCCTTCCTAATGGAGGCACAGGGAACCCAGAGAAGGGCTGATGTTGTCTTCAGCTCCAAGCCTACTGCCTCATCGCCCACACCTCGTTTTCCCAGCCAGTGTAATTTGCCCTCCATGGCTCTGTGTTCCTTCCCAGGTACGTCCTCTACCCCTTGGATCTGTACAACGACAGCGCCTACTATGCGCTCACCAAGTTCAAAAAGCAGTTCCTATATGACGAGATCGAAGCCGAGGCAAGTGACATGCTTCCGTCATTCCTGCCGTCTCCCAAGATCCTGGGCTTATCCAATACTGATCGATTATCAAATGGGGGGAGGGTGTCAGTGGCTCTTATCCAGGGAACGATATTCATGATTGCTGGGCCTGTCAAACATAATAGCGTACAATGGCCTGCTCCTTTCTCTCCTCGTGCCTCCTCTGGGCTATACCATGAGGGGCTTCGAGGAGCTTCATGTGCATTATACACCTCGGCTTGCAAATGGTGCCATCTAACCACTCCAAAGGCAGGTCACGAGCTCCAGAAAAGACCATGGGCCCTCTGGGGGCACAGGGAATATCTGGACAAGAATTCAGAGTTGGTTCTAGAAAGGGAACATGGGGTCTAAATGAACACTCCTACGTTGACCCTGTAGATGCCTTATCTCTAGAGGGTACATTGAGTATCTCGAAGTTCAGAGGCCCAGGCGGAGGCCTCAGTTACCTGGGCATGAAGCCAGCACCGCGCACAGCGCCCACTGTGGGTTTGACTCTGTAATACAGTGGGTGTCAACTGTATTACAGAAACTTTTAAATAAAGGGTTCATCTTACAAAGCTGAGGACTTCATAGGGAGGAATCAAAGATCGATCTCCTCTTTTGGCTCTGTCTCCTGCCCTGCTGTTGCCAGAGCCTGGTCTCTTTAAAGTCCCACGTTGGCCACTTTCTGCTCTGTTTATTGATGGAAGATAGGGCTCTGGTGCTTGATGTCAGGTGTGACCTTGTCTTCCCACAGATTTCACAGTCTCCTATGAATATTGTGAGACACTGCAGGGCGAGACTTTGTACTTTAAAAAACCAGAGGGATTTTAAGAAGAGCTGGAAGAAAGGGACTTTTCTATTTCTAAGAGCATCCTCAAAATTAACTCTACAGAGCAAGGAAAATCAAATACAAGGAGACAAGAAAGTCTTTGGGTTCGCAGGCTGCTAGGGTAGTCACAACATCAGAGGGCAGCCTTTTATTAGTGTTCCCTGACCAAGCAGTGGGGAGCAAGGGCGAGCCGGTTCCTGGGCTCCTCTGCTAACTAACTGAAGCCATTGAGGGCAAAGGGCCAACCTCTGTCAGGGCCGTTATGTTGCCCCAGAATGCACCTCAGTGAACCCTGCCCCGGTGCCCACCCAACTGCCCATTCTGTGATTAATCCAGACAGGACTCGCTGACTTTCTGTTTTTCCTCACCAGGTGAACCTGTGTTTTGATCAGTTTGTCTACAAGCTGGCCGACCAGATCTTTGCCTACTACAAAGCCATGGCCGGCAGGTAAGGGGGGCCTGGGCTGTGAGCGGTGGCCTTTCTTCAGCCACGTTTTTGTCTCCCTTGTTCAGTGCTTAAGGAAAAATCAAGCGATTTCCACGGGCTCAGGCATTGAAACATGTTGTAAAGGAGATTAGATGGATAGTATACAAATACACTACAGTTCCATAGAGGGGCAGAGAGTGATTAAAAAAAAAATGAAGGACGTTCGTGAAGGAAGACTGAGATTCTGAGAATCTATGGTAGATAGCCCTGAACTAGTGGAGGCCATTTTAAGGAAACAGAGTCTAGGAAGGTAAGTAAAGCAAGGTGAAGGATAGGTCCAGAGCGTGCAGGCAAAGGGTGGAGCCTTGGTGGAGCAGGTTCACCAGCCTGCATCAGGCTGGTGAGAAGCCTGAGGTACTTCACAGCAGTGGCCACTAGAGGGCGAGCTGTGTCACCTGGCATCCTGAGGAGGCATCCACCACACAAAATGGTTTCAGAAGCACAGGGGTGGCTTGGCTTGATTTTTAGTTTTAAACCTCACTTTTTAAAAATATAAATCTAGGGAGAGTGTATTTAAGGTGTGTTGAGTTGTAGACGTGTCAGGTTTGTAGACTTATCAGTAATTTACTGAAAGATACTGATTTAAACTCCACCCCTCCCTCCATTCTCAGTGAATTCCCGGGTTTTAATAACCTGCAATGGTTATTAAAATATGTTTATGTAGAAGTATTGGGGTTCTTGCTGGAAGTTGAGGAGTGCCAATCAGCCATCCCGGGGGTGATTCCCCCCGTCAGGTGCTTCTCCTGCCCACCCCCATGGAAGTGATTGGCTCCATTTGACTTTAACAAACTTGACACATTTCAAATAGAAGTTGGCATGCACAGCTCACGGAATGCCAGGAGCGTGGGTTCTTCACTCACGAAAAAGGGTGAATCCTAACTGATAAACAGAAAGCACAAAGGTACACCCATCGCTAAGTAGTCGCTTAATGGGTGTGAGCAGATCAGGGAGGAAGTGGTCACAACAGGGGAGGCAGCATTTCAAAGAGAATTCCAGTCCAGAATATGCTGATACTTTCTGTGTAAACAAACTTGGGCATGTCACATCCTGAGGACTCTCTATACTTGGTTTATAAAATCTCCTCATCTTAGGAGCTAGAAAGATGATTCAGTGGTTAAGAGCTCTTGATGGTCTTCCAGAGTTCAATTCCCAATAGCCACATCAAATAGCTCACAACCACCTGTACTCCTGGGGATTTGTTGCCCCATTCTGGACCACACACACACACACAGAGGGGGGTAAAAATTCATCTTTAAAAAATATATCCCCTGCTAGATTACCGACACACACCTTTAATCCCAGCACTTGGTAGGTAGAAGTAGGCTTGTGAGTTTGAGGCCTACCTGGTCTACAGAGCTAGTTCCAGGACAACCAGGGCTACACAAAGAGACCTTGTCTCAACACACACACACACACACACACACACACACACACACACACGCATTTGAAAAATAGCCCTCAACAACTTTCCCTGCAAGGTGGGCGCTCTTCAAAAGGATGGAAATTGGGAGAAGCTGGGGAGTTCAGAGAAAGAAAGCACCAGAAGGGAGAGTAACCCCGGCCAAGCCATCTGAGGTGAAACGCTGCCACAGTGGCAGCCACCTGTGCTGCCCTCCGTATTTAGCAGCCATCTTTTAGTGAGAGAAAAAAAAAAAAAACAGCTGACATTTTAATTATATGTTTGTTTCACTCAACAAACTGAAGCCACTAAAATATCAGCGTGGAATCAGTGTAAATACTATTAAAGAGATATATCTCTGCTTTCTTCTAGGTCTCCTAAATCTAGTATGCACATAGCAGTGGCTCTCGGTTTGGGATGCCTCCTTGGAGGCATTCAGTAGGCAACATGGTTGGTGGCTGCAGCTTTGGACTGTGCCAGTTTAAATGTCTCTGTCCCACTTAAAACCTTTAAATGGCTTCCAGTCCATCCCAACCCTCTACAAGGGTTCTGTGGTCTCACAAGAGCTGGCCTGTAGACTAAATGATGAACCTGCTTTTGCAAATTCTTCTTTCTTTACCCTGACTACCTTCCCTTTGGTCAAATAGATCACACTTACTATGTGTGGGATAATCTTACCATTATCATTTAGCCTCTATCCAAAGAAACCACATGCAAATACTTTCCATAATCCCTAACTGCAAACAATCCTGGGTTATTGTTGTCAAGTCCTAGGGATACTCTACAACCTATGTCTCAATGTGGAGGATAAAAATAGTGCACAAGACTTATAGGACTGTTGTGACATTAAAAACAATTGTATATGTATGCCCTTATGGGCATGTGTGCATGTTCATATGCATGGATCTGTGTGTGCTTGTACCTGTGTGTGTGGTGTGTATATATGAGTCTCTGTATATGTGTATATGTACATGTATGTATGCATGTATATGTGTTGCCTGGTGAATGATAAAAACTATGTACGTTTCCTATTGCAAACCATTTTTTCCCTTGATTGTTCACAGTTATCAGTCTCTCTTCACTGGAAAGTCTGTACCATGAGGACAGGAAGGAGTAACCATTTGATAACCCTAGTACCTACAATTTTCACTGGGAAATACTAAGGATATACTCAATTGTTTTCGTTATAAATTAAGAAAAGAGGATCCACCCTGGGTTGCCCATCTTTAACTTAGAAATTCTATTTCACATATTGAGCTTCTGTGGCCTGAAAGAAATTTGGGAACTGTTCTAGAGCAGCCTCAGTTCCATTTGAGAGATTTAAAATCGTGTGTTCCAGGTGGACCCCGTGGCCTGGCATAGACGTGGCTTGGCTATTGAGAAGCCATTTGCCACCATGTTTAATGCACCTCTATCACACTTCTCTCTTCCAGTGTCCTGTTGGATAAACGTTTAGAGCTGAATGTAAGAACTATGGTGTGATCATTCCGTACCCGCCATCTAACCGCTACGAGACACTGCTAAAACAGAGACATGTCCAGGTATGGTGGGAGAAAGCCATGATGGGGAGGAATGGGGGGAACAGACTCTGTGGACTTATGTCTGTGCCTGAAGTGTCTGTACCAGGCTTAAAGGCCTCAGAATCTTATAGACAGTACTGAGCATCCTTTGGTGCAAGTTTTAGACTTCCTGGCTTCTCTGCAGCTGGCCTGAGCAGCACCGTGGCCTACCATGCTGAGGTCACCTTTCGTCACCAGTACTATCACACACAGACAGGTAGACCCACCCCTGAAGTAAAGGAGAAGAGTTGAAACCCCTTTAAATGAAGTGCTTTAAGCTATACCTGGGATAGAAACTGTATTGTAGACATCTTTAATCCCAATCCAGGGTTTCTATCTCACCTTGATCATTCAGTTCCCAGATAAAAGACACACAACTTTTATTATTTACAATAAGCCTTAAACAGCACAAGAGCTGGGCAGGTGCCTACTGTCTATGCTATTAGAATCTACTTTTCTATCAATAACCCTGATTTATTACTTACTTTGTTTTATTTGGGCTGCTCTTAACTCCAGTTGGCCAGGCCTCAGGGCCTTGTTTTCATGACTCACCCAACCCATGGCGGCTTCTCTTCCTCCTCCCCTCTTCTCCCTCTTGTGATTCTCTTCCCCCAACTCCAAACCCACCTACTTCTAATCCCTCCAGTAATTGGCTACAGCCAATTTTGTTTAACTAATAGTTTTAATAAAGGAACAAGGTTTGCACAACAAATGCTTGTAAACATGAGAAGTCACTCATAGGCCTAGACCTTCGGGTATAGAATTTAACATCACAAACTATAGCAAACCTCAACAAAACTGGTTTGTTTTTATCCAGTGGTTTTCCTTAGCATTTGACTCCAGATGTAGGGAAAATACTGCTGTGGGCAAGAATACATATCCCAATTTTAAAATGCTAACCTAAGCTAAAAAAGGCATAGCGGGTACCACCACAGACCCTAAACCCTCCCTGCAGGTGGCTAGTAGCAGAACAGCCTGTGTGCTGTTATATCCATGTGGTTGTGTGGTCCTTGGTCTCTGTGAAGGAACAGAGCTGTGGCCAAGAGAATGTTGAGAATCAATGGAAAAGAATATATTGAACTCTCTGGACAGTCATTGCCAGTATATAGTCATAAGAGAGAAAAAACAAGGCTCAGTAGATGAGCTTCAGAAGTTGCAGTGCAGCCAGAATTAGCCACAGGATCTCCTTAGGGGACCTTAATTGGTTAGTAGGAAATTTATCCTAAATAATACCTAGGAGTAATCACATAGCACCTAGCAAAGGGTAGTGCACACAGCAGGTACTCAATAAATGGCTATTGTTGTCTTCATAGCATCTGCAATAATACCCAAGTGGATCCAATGGAAATTATCTTAAGCTATATTTTTCTACCCTTTAATAAGCCCTTCATATGCTTGCTTTTAAAATCACTCCCATGAAGGCATAAAGTAGGCCACCGCTAAGGAAGGTACTGCTTCCTGGGGACGGTAAACAGCAAGAATGAACCTCAAGGCTGAACCTAGGGTGTCAGCAGAAGCATTTACGAGAAGTCAGAGCTTGCCCCAAGCCTCCTCCCACAGCCTGAATAAGTTGTATTTTACCTCAGTGGTTTTATCTAAATCAGTAACATTCGTAATGTTGCAACCCTTTAATGCAGTTCCTCATGTTATCATGACCCCCAACCATAAAATTATTTGTTGTTATTTTATAACTGCAGTTTTACTACTGTTATGAATTACAATATTAATACCGGAGAGGCAACCACAAGGGGGTCGCGACCCACAGGTTGAGAACCATGTATGAAACACCTTCCAATAGTTTAATGCATAACTATCTCCAGGCTAGCCAAACTCTTGGTGATGAATGTTTTGCCCTATTTTGTTCATTTTTCTCTTTCTCCCACAAGCATGCATACCCATTACACATATACCATATATACATATAATATGCCAAAGATAAAAGATTAAATAGAATTACCATTGCCAAGAGATTTTCGTGATGCTATCTGCATTCTACATACAGGCATCCCTTGCCCCAGTAATGCTTTCTATAATTTTAGTACAGTTTCCTACCAGTACATCGTATTTAGTTGTCAGATATCTGTGTAGCTATTAAGTAACTTTCTCCCCACCTCTGCCATTCAGCTGTTGGGTAGATCAATTGACTTGAACAGACTCATCACCCAGCGGATTTCTGCTGCCATGTACAAATCCTTGGACCAGGCAATCAGCCGCTTTGAGAGTGAAGACCTGACCTCCATTGTGGTAAGAAATGAGGGAACCTGTAGGCGCTCTGCTCTTGGATGGATACCTAGTTGTAATAGTTGTTAGCTCTTCTGGCCCAGTTCAAGAGAAGCAGGGGATTTCTTTTACACTTGACCAGAGTAGCTGGGACAAAACGTCTTGAATGGAAAGGGAATGATTTTACCATTCCTTAACAAACTGGCAGCCAGGTGTGCAGAGTAGAGGAGAGTCTCCCTAAGATCAGAGCTGACTATCCCTCAGGTTGGGCCGTGTCCTTAGGGTATACCAAGTGGGTCAAGCAGGCAGGGTCCTAAGAAGCTAGAGAAAGTATCACAGGGTCACTTGAAGGGAATGTGGGAGTTGAGGGCCCAGAAGGGCTCTACAGTGGGTTGTTTGTTCTGCTTTGTCTCCATCTTGAAATGCTGAGTGGTTTTGAACACCACCCCGTGTCTTCATTTTGCACCATGCCCCGTAGAGTTTTCAGCCAGTTCAGTTGCCCCTTCAGGAATAAACTCGAACCTTCCAGAAAGCAGCAGCTGGAATTTCTCCCTGTCAGTCTTCTTTCCAAGAGGTGGCATAAAGTGCATTGAAGTAAGACACCAGAGTCCCACAGACTCGTCCTCCCAGTCCTGTCCCTGGCCGTTCCTAGCTCTGTCATCTTGGGCAAGTTATACATCTTCACCAAGCCTGTTTCCTACCTCCAGTGTGAAGGACACATTAGAGTCCATTTCAGAGAGTCATTAGAAGGATGCAGTAGGGACTCATCTGGAAAGAATTTGGAATTGGTCTTTGTAGCTGATAAACACTTAATAAGTAATAGCTTTTTTAAAAAAAAGAAAAGGAGGGAGAGAGAAAGGACTATAGGGCTGTAGTGCTCTCCTGGGGTGGGGAGATATCTACAGCATCTGTTAGCACGATGTAATCCAGTCATTCACCTGAGTCTTGCATCACTTACAAGAAACTGTAGAATAGCTCACATTCTTGAAATCACTGGGCTGCCTCTGTCTTGGGAAATATAGTTTTGTACGTGTTAAAATCTCCTTAGAGCTTATCTCTCAAGGGGTGGGAGTTTGAGTTTCTTCTCTTTTGTTTATCTGTGTATTCTGGCTTTCTGCTGATGAGCATGTCTGGGGGGAGGGGGGTACAGGTGTCCCTGGCCTCTTCCCACTCCCTGGAGGACACTGAGTGTTCTCTTGGCTAGAACAAAGTGAAAAAGTTTAAGCCCTTGTTTAATCAAATGAGCCTCTCTCTGGGAAGCTCAGGAAAGACCCCCTGGGGAGACGCTCTCCCTGTGGGTAGGCATGGTTCCTGTGGGCCTTGGCTAAGCAGCCTCCGCCTCCTGGCAATGACAGAAACAAACAGAGGAATGTGTCTTTATCCTCCACCTTCAAAACTGTTCTAAAATGTGGGAGTTGCCTCATGTGTGTGAGTCACCGCGTGTGACCTGGGGGGAGCTGGTCACCTCATTGTGCAAGTGTGCTGGGCAGGGAGTCTTGAAGACTAGCAGCCTGTGGGCTGTTTGGCTCCTGGTGTACTCAAAATCTTGAGTCAACATGTAACATTTGGAAGCATTCGAGTAAGATTCCAGGAGCTGGGACAGCACCAGACGGCAGCAATGGCCAAGCTGACTACAGACTCATGTCAACAGGTCCAGCTCTCCTAGTCATCCCCAGAGCCCCACAGACCCACCTGACTGGCAGCCGCACCAGCCCCTGCTGTGTTTAATTCTCAGATGCCTGCTGGAGTCTCCCCGACCCCTCAGAGCTGTGGTCGCTCTGGTGTGGCGAGCCCCTCCTTCTCCTTCCTCACTCTCTGGCCATTCGTTCTTTGAAATTACACACCCGGCTGTCTTATTTTCCCGTTTTGCTTTTGTGCCTCAGTTCCCACATCAGGAGAGTTGAGTACTGACTCCGTTTGTCCACCCTTGTATCACTAACACAAGTTCATGGAACTTAAAATCGTAGAACCATAGGACGGACCTCGTTCCCCGGCTCTCATTATCTTCCCCAAACAGGGTACCACAGCATGCTAAAAGTGAACTCATTAGCAGTTACCATTAGCGTTCGTGTACCGTATTACCTGTCCTCAGCAGATGGGAACAGAGATGCAGCAAAACCAGCCTTGCCCTAAGAGACAGAAGCCCTTCACTCACTTCTCATCTGCAGAGACTGTGACAGTTCTTCTGACTGCCACTCCGTGGTTGAAATCCAGGTTTTAGCATTCTTTAAGGACATCTAGGGTCTGTCATCCCTAGCCCACTGTAGCATGGCAACAGTCAGAATAAGTGTCAAGCCCAGGCCCAGTACTACCTGATAGGATCCCCTGCCTGCCACGATAACCCATCCTCTAAGGCTCCCCGTTCCACGCCATCTAGTTTCCCATCTGTGGCCCGCCTGGCCCCGTTGCTGTCAGCATTTGCATTATCAACCCTCTCTCTAGCTTACAGCCGTGCAGTCTGAGTTTCAGAGTACCCAAGCTGCAGTGTTGGAAGTGTGAGCTGAGGCCTTGACCCCATCAAAGTGGACTTGTCAGGTGGGGGAGGGAGGCTTGTGGCTGATGAGACGGGAGCCATATTTTTGTGGCTAGTGACCCACTGAGCTCCCTGGGAAAGCTGGCCTCTACTATGCCAAAGTGGTTTGAGAATATAAAAAGATATAAATATATAGAATATAAATATAAAATGTCTATCATATTCCCCTTTCAAAGGACCTCCAGCCTCTTGTGTTTCTCCGGGCAGCTGTATCAAAGAGACCAAGGACTCATGAATCTAAAGACTCAGAATGCCATCCCAAGCCCTTGTCCTTGTGTGACCTTGGGCATGTTATTGGCCTTCTGATCTTCTCATTCTCCCCTCTGAAACAGGAAGAATGGCACCATGGTGTAAAGCTGGCCTCACCAAAGCATGGCCAGAGTGGCCTCAGATGTCCCAGAACTTGAGGGTTTTCTTTCTTCCTATTTAGATTGTGATTCTTTTGGATAATAATGATTGACAAGTTGCAGAGCCACAAGAAGTGAGCCCCAGCCAGAAGAGTTTCGTTATCACTTTATTTCCCAGCAAACACAGCCGCTTGCTCTGTGCCGACCTGCACTCCAAGCTCACCCCCTGCCTCAAGGTGGGAGTACAAATGATTAGAGCCTCTGCCACACACAGGACACGGTGACAGTTCCTGGTCACTGGGGCGGAGTACAGACTACAGGTACCTCAGTGACTAGGGACCTGCAGTCCAAAAGAGGAAGCATTCTACACAAACATACACACACTCACCCAGACGTACACAGACAGACCAACACACACACACACACACCCCTCCTTTAAAAATTCCAGTGGTAATTTGATCATGGTTAAGAAAGTTACCTCAGAGCCCCGTTCCTGGATCTGAAGATAAGTGCCTCGTCTTCACAAAGCCTCAGTGTCACATGTGTAAGAACTGCAGTCATACCTCACAGGGCTTTGATGAACATTTAAATAGCATGCATGTGCATGCATGTGCACACACGATATTAGAATATCCTAATTGAGTTAAACTATACAACGTTGCCAAAATCTGGAAATGTCATACTTCAGCTGACTAGTTTACCCTAACTAGGTGGTAGTTCCTGTTTATTTGACACTTTCTACAGAAAAATAACCTCTACCGAGATGCAGTCACAGTATTATTTAGGACACTGAGGGACAGGCTTTTCCTTTACAAATTAGATATCAGAAAGAGACAAACATGCTTTCTACCCAGAGGGCTGTAAATGGGGCTTGCCCGTGCTCAGAGGTCTCCTTCCTGGTTGCATGTAGCCTCTCCTCCCTCTCTTGTGTCTTGAGCTCCCTATTTCAATTGTGATTCTTTGGGCTAATAATGATTGACAAGCTGCAGAGAACAACGAGAAGTGAAACCCAACCAGAAGTGATACCCAAGAGTATGAGAAGAAAAGAAAATGGTCCCATGCCACTGAAGGGGGTCCTAGTCCTCATATAGGAGGTCAAAGGTTGCCTGAGAGGGGTCTCCTCTAGATGTAAGGAGTGTTCAGTATGTGTGTCTGTCTGTCTGTCTGTCTGTGCCTGTATGTCTGTGTGTGTTACCTGAAACTCTTTAGCAACTTTGGATTCTCTCTGTCAGGAGCTAGAGTGGCTACTAGAGATTAACCGGCTCACACACCGACTCCTCTGTAAGCACATGACGCTAGACAGCTTCGACGCCATGTTCCGAGAAGCCAATCATAACGTGTCTGCCCCTATGGCCGCATCACCCTGCATGTCTTTTGGGAGTTGAACTTTGACTTCCTTCCCAACTACTGCTATAATGGATCCACAAACCGGTAAGGGAATCCCTGTACACAGGGCACCAAGCAGGGCAGGAAGGAGGCTGTGGCCATTTGCCTCCAAAATGGGTCTAACGGTTCTGTTTGCTTCATTTCTGGAGCTACTCCTGGGTGTAGGCTCTGTGCTGGAGGTAGCAATGCCATGGTGAACAACCTCATACCATCCAGCTGCTTAGAGCTGCTTAGAGCCATCTAACCCAATTTGACCCAGTCTAGATACAAACCTCAGAGAAGGCTGTCTCCTCTGAGAAAGTGATGCAGGAGGTGAGTTGTGAAGAATCAGCAGGAATAAGTAAGGCAAACAGCAGAAGTCTATTATGGGCAAACCTTCTACCAAACCGAGAAGCTGGGGATGAAGGTAACGCTATGGGAGTTAGAAGTAGATGAAGAGTAAAGGCAGCCTATAGAGGGCACGGCCTCACAGATAAGCACTAGAAGAGCCAGAATTATTAAACACGCAGGCTTGTTACTTCAGTATAAGAAGTTGACACCTGTTTTCCATCCAGAAGGCTGGGAATGGCTATATTAACACCTGGTATGCTTTGCTTTCTGTAAAGTCAGCCCTCACCAAATCCCCCAGAATCCTGAGCTTTGTTGCTCAATCAGTAGAACCCATCCTCATGAAAAAGGTCCCAGGTACTTTGCAAAAGGGTCCCGCTGTTATACATAGTACACACCCTTCCTTCCCGGCTCTTATCTTTAGCTCTGTTCCTCAATAGAACCCATTCTTGTAGGAAAGGTCACAGGCGCTTTGCTAAAGTGATGTCTTTGCAAAGGAGTTTTGATGTAGCCATGCCTAAAGCTTTGTTGTGATAATTGTCACAAGGAAACTTTTCCCCAAAGTCTTACTGTGTTTAAATGTGTTTAAAAAAAACATAAGCCCCTTGGTGTCAAAGTCCAGAAATATTGACCCAGTGCCAGATAACTGAAGTTGAGCTGAACCTATGTTTCATACTCACCTGACCTGGATCATTCCCTGCTGGCTGTAATCCATGCGGGGACCCCCACAGCAGCTGGAAGATAAAGTAGGGACAGACCATAGGCTCCCTAGGCCCTGGTATGGTCACATGTGTTCATGGGGCCTGGGAGAGTTTGATGAAGGACGGTGCTCTGATCACACTGTCCATTTGTAAGAACGTAGCACATACCTGAACATGTGTGTACAAAACAGGCCCCTTTGAGTGGAAGTTCCTTTGAATGGAACTTGCTTCCTGGAAGGAGCACAAAGCTCTGGGGCAGGCTCTGAAGTACAGATAAGACTTGATCCTTTCCTCACACAGAGCTGTATCACCTGTATTCACAAACCAAGCAAGAACAGAAGGATGGGTGGATATGTGTGCAGGTGAAGTCTTTGAGCCCCTGGAGCCTGGGGTCAGGGTGAATGGAAAGATGTAGGAAGACCATATACACAGATGTGCCTGAATCTGTACATTGAGCAAGACATGCTCAGCCTTATAAAGACTCGACTTTATAGCACATTTTGAGTCAGAGCTATAAACTGTAGCCTGGCCACAAACTGTATACCCTATCTTGTCACGAGCCATGACACCAGTGTGTGACCTGAGACTGGCTATGAACAGCCCATATACTGACAATGGTGCCATCTCTTTGGGGGAGGGGGTAACCTGTGTCCTCCATTTGTGTGTGTATGTTGTTGTATGCATATATGTATGTTTGAATATGTGTGGGCTTACAAGTATGTGAGTGTGCATGCATATATGCATGAAGGCACCCACATGGAAGCCTCAGGTTGATGACTGGAATCATCCTCTTCCCCCTTCATTGAGACAGGCTCTCTCAGTCAACCCCAGAGCTTGCCGTTCAGCTAGGTTGCCGAGCCAGATTTCTCTGGGGAGTCTCTGAGTCCGTCTTCCACTTTCTGAGGCTGCAATTCTAGGGGAGCAGCTGCAGCTACTGAGCACTGTTACATGGGATATAGGGATCGCAGCTGTGGTCCCATGCTCCCATGGCAACCACGGCCTCCCCAGCCCAGCATTCCCATCTTTAGTGGGTAGTTAGGGGAAAAACCCAAAGATCAGTAGTCATGATGTGAAGATGATTTAAAATTCACAATTCTGCTGGAACTCACCCATGTTCACTAGGGTGCTGTTGTGTATGATGTTTTCATGCCCAAGGGCAGAGCTGAATCCTTATGACAGAGAAGTCTGGCTTGCAAAGGTGAAGGGTTTTCTGCCTGGCCCTTTACAGAAAGAGTTGAATAACTCAGCTTCTAAACTAAATTTGAGGTGACATATGGAGCCCCAGAGAAGGCCATCTTCAGACCCAGCACACCCTGACTTTGTGTCTCCTGGGCCCCAAGTTTTCCCATTTTTGAGAAGAATGGGAAAGCATGCAATAATCAAAGGGGAGGCGGAATCAGAAGAGCCTGGCTCCTCTCTCTGTAGGCATCCTTCTAGGACCTGCTGCAGGTGTCACTGGGTGGGGCTCCTGCTGTTGTCTGTCCCTTGGAGGATGTCATAGGACTCAGTTAACTGCTTCCCTGTCTCTTTTCTTCTAGTTTTGTCCGAACTGCCATCCCTTTCACGCAAGAACCACAACGGGATAAACCCGCCAACGTCCAGCCTTATTACCTCTACGGATCCAAGGTAAACAGCCCTGTCCCAGCTCATCTGTGACAGACAGCATGAGAAAAGACAAACGCAAAGGTGTTCCCAGAATCAGCCAAGCCCTGGGGTATGTCATTCAGGAGGAACACTGAGAGCTAGGCAGAAACCACTGCAAGTACATCCATCTTTATTGGTTCAGAGCTAGCAGGGATGGGGTAGAAAGCTCTGGCCGGAGGGAGCTGGGCAGGAGCTGAGGTGAGGGGTGAGTACCGTGCTGAGGTTGGTGGGTAAATGGGTACATGGGGAGTCTCCTTGTGGCTTCCCAGTGTCTTCCATTTCTTGGTTGATTTATCATAACATTGTCTAGTGGTTCTCTGGAGTTCTGGGCTCTGCATGTACAAGAGCTTTATAGACAGAGCTTGAAGGCCGTTGTACGTGTCTGTCTGGAACTGTCTCTGAGAGGAAGGGCTCCTCTACCTCATGTGGCTTTTGTTTTCCCCACATGTGCACATCTTCATTCCAAGTAATTGTCCCCACTGGATCCATTCTAAGTCCTCAGTCCTTCTGCCTATTCATCCAATGGCCTTTAGTATATACCCCTCTTAGGCCAGACATGGGTTAGATTGTACATGCTTGGTGTCTATCGGGGATGAAGAGACATAACCTCCACCCACCCATACTCTCATTTCCACAGTTGTGTAGGGAATAGTTTCCACCAAGTCCCACTAAGGTCGCAATATGTACAATTTAATCCTTACAATTAGGGGTTCATGTGGAAGGAATAAAGAAACATGTCTCCCACCAAAAAAAAAAAGAGAGAGGTCAGTGATTTTCTTGCTGACAGAGCAAAAAAGCCAGCCACCTTTGATCCCATTTTCAAACTAAGCAGAGATAAGCTGAGGTGACTATGATGGTGTGAGGTCAGGAAAGCTTTAGAAGTGTGGTCAACCCAGAGAAGCTCTGGCTAGGGCACCTACTGGGTATGAGGACGATGCTAGAGAAGACAGGGGTCTTCTCCAGAGAAATCAAAACTGTTTAAGGTAATTCTCTCAAACCTAGAGAAGCTTGTCATCCAGTGTGGTAGCACTCGCCTGCCCTAGCACTGAAGGGACTGAGGCAGCAGGACTGCTCTAAGTTCAAGGACAGTCTGGTGGTCTATGTGGCAAGTTCCAGTCAGGCAAGACTGTATTATGAGACTGTACCCCCATACACAGAAGAAAAAAAGGGAGGGAGGGAGGAGTGGGGAGGACTTGCAGACATCATTTCAGGAGGCTCAGAGGGTCACAAGCTAAACATCACGCTTCCCTCCCCAGTTCTCTTGCGAACCTCATGTTACATAAAGGAAAGACATTTATGTTAATGTTAACACTAGTCTCTTCAGCACTGCCTGGCCTCCCTTTATATCAAACACAAGAGAGCAGGTCTTAAGCCCAGAGTCATTGGCTAGCAGATAGTCATCAAACTTAATATTTTCTTGCATGGTGTATTTATTCTTTCTTCCGTTCCCTTCTACTTACATCAGGGGCCTGGATTTTTGTTTCTGGGGTAATACAAAGCTGTCTTCTAAGGGCCTATATTTTAAAGCAGTGATCTATTTAAATAAAATGTCTTGTTAGTGATACATAGTAAGAAGCCAGTCTGTGGCTTTTTTTTTTTTTTATATGAATCTGGAGGTGAGGGTATGGTGTGTGATTGCCTGAAAGTTAGAACAGGGCCTTCAGACCTTTTACAAAGAACGACTGAAAACATAGCTACTGTCCACCTCTGACCCAGCATTTCTTTCAAGTACTGTGCTAGATTCAGGTCTAGCTACGCTTATTGTCCCTCACATAGCCGTGGTTGATTTTAGTACTGAAACGGGGTCTTCAGTTCTTCACTAGAACTCCAAATGGACAATACTGAAACAATGCCTTGTTTGCCCCTGCCTGACATACCTTGAGGGTCTGTGTTGTCCAGCTTGGAGACGGTTGTCATGTGGCATCTATACAGCAGTGACATGTGAGAGGACAGAAGCAGGAAGTCTATAGACAAATTTTCACACAGGACTCACTACGGGAGAGCATTTTAAGCCTTGGGAAACGGGGTATTTCCTTACCGTTGCTCACTCCCTATAGTGAGGCAGGATGGCTGGTTGGTTACCAATCTCTCTAGCTAAGGCTACCACATCTAAGACATCCTGGCTGGCTTCAGCTTCGGCTTCAGCTTCGGCTCTGGCCCCAGAGTTCTTGCGTGGCAGTTCTTCCAGGGGGAACCCCTGCAGTTCTTCTTCCCTCTGACCAAAAGCTGGGGTTTCCTCAGGCCATCTTACCAACCCATTGGCTTCCTCCATGTGGCCAGCTCTGTAAGACCACCGAGGTTCATGACAACGGATGCACCAGAACTGGAGGCAGATGAAGGCCAGCACAGCAGTGAAGCAGGCCAGCAGGATGGCCATCAGCACCCAAAGAGAAATTTGAGGGTCCACCAGGGAGCCCCCGGCAGCCAGCGGACTCTTATCCAGGGTGTGGAACATGGTACAGTAGTGACTGTAGGGGAAGGCAGCCTTCTTGCAGCTGATGCAGAGGAAGTAGAGAGTGGAGGGAGCGAGGTGTTCCAATGCCACGGAGGTGATGGTTCGAGGCACCTTCTCCTCGTGATGGAAGCTATAGCGCAGATAGCTGGAGAAGATGCTATTCCAGTTGGGCCTGTACATAATACGGTAATAGTCCTCTAAGCAGGGCTCCGAGGAGGACCAGGAGATGATGGCTCCTGTATAAGACACGTTCCCAACCTCAATATTCATCCCGGCTCTGGAACCAAATCACAGTGAAGAGTGACACCCTCCTACATCAGTATTTGATATAATCCTAGCCACTGCAGGCTGAGCGCATGAGATGGCCACAGATACTGACTTCATTATATAGATCAAAGAAAGTGGAGGTCCAGAGGGTAAGCTAGCAAGCCAGTGGCGGAATGCAGGTAGGAATGAGGACTGGCTCATGACAAAGCTTATAGCCCTCAGACTCAAGATGCACCCACATGGTCCAGGCCACAGCCTATCCAGGCTGAAACCCATTACAGACACAGCTCTTAAAACACAGGCAATGTGAAGAGAACTCTGTGGAATCTCGCAGGGCCTACCTTACGCTTCTCAGCTTAGCCCTGACCTCCTGCCTCTGCTGAGAATGCTGTGAACTGTTACCTAGAACATTCTGCCCAGTGGCTCTTTTATTTTTTTTGACTCTGAGTTATGTTCACTCTGCCCCCCACCCCGCCCCAGCAGCGATCCACCTCAAAGCTTCTGTTAGTGTTTTGTTTTGTCAAAACCCAAGGTACAAGAAATGAGTTTCCTAGGTGAAAGTCATCGGCTCCCAGGATAGCTTAACTTCTAATAGTCTCATAACTTCCAAAAGTAACAACAGTATTGTGACTTTTGTGACTGTCTAACCCACTGGTTCTCAGCCTTCCTAACGCTGCAACCCTTTAATACAGTTCCTCATGTTGTGGGGACCCTCCAACCAAAACATTATTTTTTGTTGCTACTTCATAACTGTAATTTTGCTACCATTATGAATTGTAATGTAAATATTTGTGTTTTCCAACGGTCATTTGACCCCCCCTAAAGGGGTTGTGACCCTCAGGTTGAGAACCACAGCAAGTCAGCAGTTGCTGGATCCAGGCTGTATTAGACAGCTTCTCACACAATAACAGACTCCATTCTTGTCTTCTAAATGAGCGGCCTGGAATATCAGCTCACAGGAAGAGAGAGAACTTACCTACTTAGCTACTGTATTTCAATGCAAAGTCACTGAGTTTAGTAATAGATTGTTATTATTATTATCAATTAATTACTATTAATAATTATTGCTAATGAGGTACCCTGGTTGGCTGTATGGCAGATGAGCCCTGCTCAGACTATAAACCTTTCAGCTTTGGTACGAGAGAGCATCAAGGTTTTTGCTTTTTCTTTCATTCTATCTGAGAGAGAGAAAGCTCTCCTGAATGTCCCCAGATCAAAAATCTAGACAAGGGTAGCCAGGTTCTATATATCCCGGTCTCCCTCTGCCTTCTTCTCCATTCCCCATCCCCAGCCAGAAGTGCAGATGCCGCAGTAGATTGGAATGGCACAAATGGGCACTTTTAGCCCAAAGTGAATATTAAGCCAAACTGATTTCAGGTTTTATGCTTGTGTTGTTAGGGTAGGTGAGCCAGGGAAAAATGTAACAGCGTGAAGTAATTTTTCCATCCTTGGTTTTCATCTCTAAAGAGGGTGAAATACTCGAGAAAGCAGATTACTCCTTCCCATGTGGCTGGGAATTTCCACCCAGTAAATGGGAAATGCAAAAGATGAGACAGGTGTGTGCAGACCCTTCCAGGGATGGCTGTTGGAAGGAAACTGATTTACTCTCCCTCGGATCTCTTGATGCATGCCCACCTCCCCACCCAGGGACTACACGCCCAACAAACACACTTCCAACCACCATAAAGGGGGTGGAATTCATATCCTGCAATACCCAGGCACCACGCTCTGTAAAACCCTCCCATCAGGATAATTGGGATTCCTGTTCTTACATATGCCTTCCCTTCTGTTTGCCTCCCCTCTGCTGCTGGCTGTCTCATCGCCTCGGTTCCCTGCAGCGGACATTTTTAGGATCTTCTACTGAGGATGCTTCTACAGCATCTTCAGTTTCAGGAGACAAATCCATCTCCCCATATTTATTTTTCTCCCTGTCTTCTGTTTTTAAACTCTTCCCCTTTTTTTAGTTATTCAGTTCCCACAGCCTGGCCCCCGTCCAGGCAGAGTGTGAAAGGAAAAGCCATTTTTATTTCCAAGACAGCCATCCATGTCTCTTACCTGATGTTCGCAGTATATCTGGTTTAGATTTCTCCCCTCTGAGACAGAGTGGACCAGATCCGGGATGGTGTGCTTCTTCCTCCTCCGCACCAGGCTCTCCTTGATGTCTCTCTGAGCAATCCCACTGTTGCCCCCAACGCTCACATTATTCATTCTTCAGATCAGCATCATTCACCATGGCAACCAGCAGGCATCTACGCACAACGCTTTCAGGGACCAGTCTGCATCGGCTTCTGCCAGTGAAAGGAGCTTTGTGGTTCCTTCAGCCAAAAATGGGCAGTATTCTGCAGGTTGATCCCCAGGATAGCGTATTCTTTTTGGTGCTTCTGTATTTTCTCTGTAGTAGGCTTGTTCTCTCCCCACCCATATCTCTCTCTCCTCTCTCTCTCTCTCTCTCTCTCTCTCTCTCTCTCTCACTCTCTCTCTGCATGCGTGCGTGTGTGTGTGTGTTTAGGTACATGTGTACATGTTATATTTATGTAGAGATCAGAAGGCAGCCTTAAGTGTCATTTCTCAAGAACTGTCTACTTTCTGTTTGAGACAGTTTCTCATCAGCCTGGAATTCCACTAAGGCTGGCCAGTCAGCTTTGCAAGCTCTGAAAATACAAATGCACACCCCCATGCCTGGCATTTGTATGTGGGTTCTGGGGATTGAACTCAGGTCCTGAGGCTCCTTGAGGTAAGGGGTTTACTGCTGAGCCAGCTCTCAGGCTGACTAGTGATCATTTTCTGATTCCATCTTGATCTGTGGATAGTGGTTTCAAATGCAAAGATGCCCTTCGGTTCACATCGAACTGCAAACTCATCCCCACCGTTTCCTATTCCACTCTCCCCTGTAACTCCTCCCCACCTCTATCTCCCCTTCCTTCTTCTCATTTCCTGCATTGCCTTTACGTAATGGTTCTGGGCAAGATTCTTTTATTGTCTGGATCCCAGTTCCTTCATCTATAAAGCTTTGAACACATCACGGGGAAAACATGGGTACCAACATTTCGAATACCTGTACTCTTGCCAAGATTGCTCAACCATTGTATCCCTTGAACTGGGTTGAGTGGCGGCTCCTCAGCATCAACGTTAGAACATGCCTTGTTTAGGAGAGTCTTTGTGGGTGGTAATTAGTCAAAGGTCTCGAGATTAAATCATCCTTGATCAGATCTATTGGGTGGAGTCTTTCTAAGAGAAAGGAGAAGGTTTGAACCCATGGAGACACACAAGAGGAGGCCATGTGGAGGCAGAGGCAGGAGTGGGAGCAATGGATCCATAAGTCAATGACCATGAGAAGCGGGGGATAGGGGGACAAGGAGCAGTCCTGCAGGCCTGCTGATCTCAGGCTCTCTGTCTACAGAACTGTGCGAGAAGGCTTTCTGTCACTTTTGAGCTGCCATGTTTGCTCCAGTTTGTCACAGCATTCTAGGAATTTCAATAGAGCTCTTCTGGTTAGTCTCACACTCAGTCGTGGAGTTCTCAGCACAGACATATGAGCAGCTGCTTGCCAGTCAGTCACCTGAAACTGACGTGAGAAATGGAAGCTGGTTAGTGTTCTTGGGGCAGATGGGATGCCGTCTGCCTTTTCTTTGAGGATTCCTGATTCTTTCTGTTTATTCTAAATCTCTTCCTGGTCTCTTCAACATCACAAGAATATCTCACCATCATCTGTACAAGAAATGGAACACATCTGAATCGAGGGTGGTGGGATGAGCTTTGAATTGTGTGTGTGTGTGTGTGTGTGTGTGTGTGTGTGTGTGTGTGTGAATATGT
Source organism: Mastomys natalensis (assembly GCA_021653895.1). Classification (NCBI taxonomy): domain Eukaryota; kingdom Metazoa; phylum Chordata; class Mammalia; order Rodentia; family Muridae; genus Mastomys; species Mastomys natalensis. The sequence goes on from JAJTUV010000870.1 coordinate 883,971, forward strand.
GTGTGTCCATGTGGATGCTGATAGTAGATATGAGATGACCTTCCTTAATCACTATCCACCTAATCTATTGAAGCACAGTTTCTTACCTCTTACCTGAACCTAGAGCTCACTGGTTTCACTGATCTAAACTAGCCAGCTTGCCCTGGGGATCCTGCCTCAGCCTCCTGTGTGCTGGGATTGCATGCAGGCCGTGTTTGCTCAGCATTTACACGGATGCTAGAGATCTAAACCCAGCCCTCACAACTGCATGGTAAGCGCTTCACCTTGAGAGCCCTAGATTTTATGTAATACATACATACATACATACATACACACATACACACACACACACACCACACACACACACACACACCTTCATGCCCTTGCCTTTTAGTGCCTGGCTATCATGGACCTCAGAGAGATATACACATATGCTTCCATCTCTGTGGGAACTAAAAAGTAAATTTCAAAGAAAAGAAAGCAGTGGTCCCATGAGCCCGGAGAGAGTAGGAAACGGAGGTAAAGTAGGAAAGGTACAGCTAAATAGAAGAGTAACTTCTAGCGCTCTATAACATGGCAGGATAGCTGTGATTGACAGCAATTCATTGTTTCAGAATAACAATAGGGAGGATTTTGAATGTCCTCAATACATAAATGTCTGAGGCCATGGATATGTCAGGCATAACTGCGCTCTGTATGCGCTGAATGGAATGTCACCCTGTATCCCATAAATACATACAATGACTATGCATCAGTTAAAGATAAAATATATTTTTAAAAGTCAGCTTCCTCCCTGGTTCTTGGACAAAGCATCCAAGTCAAGCTCTGAAGGTCACTTGATGAGCCACATCAGTGGCCATCAAAAAGCCAGAAGAAGCTGCCTAGTGAGTCACCACTGCCAGGGCAAGGGGTCCAGAGGCATGGCGTCCCAGGGTGCACGGTGTTCTTGAACAGATAGGTGCTCCCAGTCTTCTCTTGGCATTTACTCTTACCAGGAGCCTGTTTTAAATCTGCTGTAGGCAAGCTCACAGCAAGTCCCTTCTCAAATGCCAATGGTGATACCCTGCAGGGCATCCTCTCTCCACAAAAGGGCCAGGACTGCAGTTTGCAGGTGTCCTTTCAAAGGTTATTTTGAGGGGAACAAAAATACCAGAGTTAGCCTGAGAAGGGATGCGGCAAAACTCCATCCTTTCTCCACAGAGTGGGAATCTGTTTTTAATGCTCCAGGGTGGCATCTGCTCCCATAGGCTCTTCATTTGAAGAACTAAGGAACTCAGAGAACATGATGCCCAGCAAAATGAAGGGATTAGGGATATAGCTCAACTATAGGGTAGAATGCTTGCCTAGCCTGCTGGAGTTAGTCCCCAGCCTTTCATATACCAGATGTGCTGGCTCATACCTGTAATCAGCACTCCAGAGGTGGAAGGAAAGGGATCAGAAGTTGCGGGTCATCCTCGGATATGCCAGGCTGTCTCAAAAACGTGAAACAAAATCCCAAGAGAAGACACAGCATGCTTCAGGTTTCATGTCTGCTAAGTGGCTGGGCTGGAGACAGAGTCCCGACTCTGGTATTACCACTTGCCCATAATGAGCCAGTGAAGCTTTCAGCGAATGAGACAACTGATACCATCCTGTCTCCACCAGCAGGTACCACTTTCCACAGTGTGTACAACTGTGGCCTCTTCAGCCGTCCAGCCAGGTGCTTCCCAGTTGATATATGTATCAGGGACAAATTCCTCTCGAGTGAATCAACCTTGAATGAGGGTCCCTAGCTCCTATTGGTAGTGAAGTAATGACCTGAGGGTATGCCTCTATCCCCGAGCTAGGTTGATACTTGGCAGAGGTGTAGTGCCCAAGCAGCAGGCTTTAGGACAGTGGTTCTCAACTTCCCTAATGCTGCAACCCTTTAGTATAGTTCCTCATGTTGTGATGATGCCCAACCATAAAATTATTTTCATTGCTACTTCATAACTGTAATTTTGCTACTGTTATGAATTGTAATATAAGTATCTGATACACAGGGGATCTGATATGCATATGCTACAGGATGATAAACACTGCTTTAGGATATCCAGCTCAGAGGCAACAGTGCTTCAAGGCTAGGCCAGGTGGTCACAGAGTCTGGGCTCCTGACTGGTCCACCGATGGCCAGTGCCACTGCTTGCATCCAGGTCTCTACCTTACCCCCACTTGCTTTGCCTTGATGTTCTCATCTCCTGAGAAGTAGAGGGACAAGACAAGGCACAATGGATTCCAGAATGATACAGACAAGCAAAGAGCTGAGAGCCCCTGCAGAGAACATGCAGCTGCCTAGAAGTAACTGAGGAAAACTGTGGGAAACAGCAGCTCACTGGGGGGACCCGCCAGCAACCATTTTCTCTTCCGAACATCCTGTGCTCTGGAATCTGAGTACACCTGCCTCAGAACACAGGAGGATGTCATCAAAGCGAATATATGAACGGATGCTTTAAATTTCTCTCCCCTGCGCTCTACAATATCACAGACCTGTCTTGAAAATGATACAGATGTCAGCACAGATCATTGCTCTTTCAATCACTTCCCAATAGTCCAGCTTTTAGAAACTGTTGGCGTTTCCTTTTGTTAGCACACTCATCACTAGCAAACTACACACTGCTTCCGTCTCAGCCATGAGCATGGTTATAGGACCTCCATCCAGCTCTTCCACCACACCCCCATTAGGTCATGGTCCAGAGGGTCCCAGCCTCTCTGGCCAACTGCGTGTCAACACGTCTCACCTTAACTGAGCTAGGGCATTGACGCCAACTAGCTCAGGTGATAAAACTATCAAAAAGCCTCACAAGGGCACAGTCACCTCCCCTCCCTGGTGTCCCTGGGTTCCACAGCATGGCTTCCCCCATCAAGGCTTTTATGATTATAGCTGCACCTGCTTGTCTCCACTCGGACTCTGGATCTCCTATTCTAATGGAGATGGTGTTGTCTCGCCAGCTGTCATGGCTAATAATGGTTCCCACAGACAGACAGTCCTCATCCTGGAACTCTTACTGTTTTGGAACAAACTCGTTGCAGGTGTGATGAATGAGAGCTCTTAAGACAGGCAGAGGAGCCTGCATTGTCAGGCTGAGCTCTGAAGCATCACAGGTGGCTTTACAACAGAATAACCTAGCAGGAGGATGTGATAGGGAGACTGAGAAGCAAGGCGAGATGTGGTCACAAAACAAGGGCCCTAGCACCTTGAAGAAGAGAGTGACAGATTCTCTGCTGGAGTCTTCAGGAGGAATGTGGACAAGCTAAACCTCAGTTGGGGACAGAACTGCTCATTTTGGATTGGTGGCCACCAAAATGTTTTAAGATACTGGGTTTGTAGTCGTTTCCTATGGTGGCCACAGAAAATCTACTGGGCAGTGTGAAGAAGTTACAAGGTGGAAGATGTGGGTGTATTAATACATACCTATAACCCTAACAGTCAGGAGGCAGAAGAAGGCTGGTCTGTTGTGATTTTGATGTCAGTGTGGTGTTCATAGAGAGTTCAAAGCCAGCCAGGGATACATAGTGAGGCTGTCTGAAAAACAAAAACAAAAATACTCTTATCAAGAAGCAGGACACCATTGTGTGTCTGTGTGTCGTCAAATTGAGTGCCAATTATAAAGAAAGGGGTTTGGAGGCTGGAGAGATGGCTCAGAGGTTAAGGCATTGGCTGCTTTTCCAGAGGTCCTGAGTTCAATTCCAAGCAACCACATGGTGGCTCACAACTGTCTATAGATAGGGGTTTGGGTTAGATGTGGCTTTGGTTTCCTCTAGAAATCAAATCTGTCATCTAACATTCCATGTTACAGAGTGGGTATGATCTCTCAGAACTGGAAGGTTCTATTCCTTTTGACTTTCCAAAGCACTTAGCTCATGGCTCAAAGAGAGAAAGGATCATGGTTTCTGTTAGCTTTCTCCAGCACCTCCTTTGGGTCACCAACCATGGACACAGAATACCTGGAAGGAACTCAGAGGCTGAATGGAGCCCCAGCCCTACAGCTAAGCACATGGAAGTGACAGGCAGGCAAGTCAGTGCTTTGCCCAAGCTCCAGCAAGGGATTTAAACCTGCAACTGGGAGGATCCGTCCAAAAGCTGTTCCTGTCAAGGGTGATATAGCCTGCAGTAGTTTTAGGGAGCTGAGTTACAGTTAGCTAGCTCTCCAGCCCCAATCAGAGGTCCATGGTTGCTTGTGGACTGCTGGTACCCACTAGAGAACCAGGACACAAACAGGAAAGTAAGGATGGGTTTTAATTCCTCTTGGGATCTCTGAAAACAGTAAGTGTGATACCAGAAGCAGAGATGCAACATACTTACAAATTGGGTTAGCCGTATAATAGAAGTCATTGTTTGGATGTGGCTGGCGATACCACCGTCTGGTGAGGTACGATGGTCGTGTAAGTTTGTTTGGGTTTGTTTTGGACTTGTGGGGCTGGAGTTTCCTATAGATTGGCCTTATCCTCTGACACCCCTGCTTCCAACTCGGAAGTGCTGGAATCACAGGCCTGAGTATCACAACTGGTGCAGTAGTGACTGTTACATTGGGTACATTTTCCCCAAGGTTGTTTTTGTTTGGTTCTGTTTTGTTTTGGAAGTTATCTACTTGTGATACTTAAGAACGCTGTCCCAACCCAGACCAAACTCAGCCTTTTTTTTTTTTTTTTCTTTTAAAGTCTTGTGGGTAGGCCTCGTGATGACCTAGGTGGGTGAAGGCTCCTGCTGTGTAACCCTGATGACCTAAGTTCAAAACTGACCTCCAGAAGTCACCTCTGACTTCCCACACGCTCACCATGGGATTGTGCTAGCATATCATAATATACATACATATATAGGATAACACATATAAAATGGAAATGTAAAGAAAAAATGCCATTTTTGCTTTTCAGAAACTGTAACATGTGCTAGTTGTTTTCTTGGTCAAGTTTAAACAAATCGGATTTCACATGGGCTACATGGTATCTAGTTAGTCTCCATCAGACAGCTTCGTAAGTCAGTAAGCAGGGAGTGGAGACGGTTTGCTGTGGGGTGGCAAATGTCCAGAGTCCCAAGTCACACTGCATTCCTGTTTTTCTTTGCTGAAGTCAGAAAATGCCCAGGCTCCCCTATTCCCACATTTTCTCCATAGGGCCCAGCCTCCTGCTGAGCAGCAGGTCAGAGGGGTGCCCTTCGAGGTGTGCGCGCATGTCTGTCTGCATGTGTGTGTTTCCTGTTGCATGCGTGTGGTGGATTTGGGGATGGGGTGGGGAGCTTGTTCACTTAGGAGGTGGAATGGAAGTCTTCATGCGGTTCTACTGCTGTGTAAGCTCCCCATCTATATGACACGGGTTGGCACCAGAGACCTCCCTAAGTGCACCAAGTGGGTTGGGGGAGTGTTGGCATTTTGTTTAACCCTAGTGTGGTTAAAATAATTCCAAAGTGTTTCCCCCTGCCTAAACTGGGAAGGCCTGCTGAACGTCTCCATAAACTGAAAGTCGTTTTCTTTGACTGCTAGGGGGTGCTTGGGACTAGGGAGGTATTTGGGGGGAGGGAGGAGGCTTAGGGGATGGTTAAAAAGACAAGCTCCCATCAAGAAGCCAGGGAGGCACCTGGAAGGGGGTGACCAAACCCTCTTTCCGCCCTCTCCGGTTTAGGCCTGCCCCCCCCCCCCCCCCCCCCCCCCCTTTTCCCCCCC